>WMED01003580.1:0-21951 GCA_019650415.1 Pipa parva
ATCAGTAGATGTTTGGTTCCTTTTCTCTATGGACAAAGCATGATGGGAGGAAAACAATATGGCAGCTCCACTATTTATTTGAATTTCTGTTGCCCGGCTACCACTACAATACTGATTTTCTAATATCAAGAAACCTTAAAACAGCGGTTCTCAACCTTTTTGTAGGGGCGACCCCCGGCTCTGACGTCACCACGCATCGCGTGATGGCATTTCGTCCAAAATGTCATCACGTATGCACGTCACGTGGTAACGTTCGGCCGAAACGTCATCACGTACGCGCGTCACGTGGTGATGTTTTCGGAAGACGTCACCCCACAGGAACCCTTATATGAAGGGTTCCTGCGGGCGCTTCCGGGTGCCGCAGCAGTTCTCGACCCCCGTGGGTCGGTCGTGCAACCCCCACCAGGGTCGCGACCCACAGGTTGAGAACCGCTGCCTTAAAAGAACAGTAACACCAAAAACTGAAATGCCTCCAATGCATTCATAATTACTACATATTCAATCTGCGCTTCCAAAAACTGTGTAAAGAAAGCAGGATATTTAGCGTTAAAAATTAGACTGCATTGCCCGCTTCCTGTCTATGCTTTATATAACGCACCCTAGAAAACAACAGGACTGGGTGAGGTTTGTTTAACAACATGGCTGCTATCAGTAAAAATAAGAACAGACAGAAAGCAAGAAAATCCAAGAATTTAAGAGACGCATTTTTTACAATTTCTAATATTAGAATAACTGCCATGCCATTCCAAATGGGAATTTGTTTGGTGTTAACAGTCCTTCAAGTTAAGGGCACATACGCTGAAAATCACCCCTGTACTGCTGTGCTGCCTTATGTTAATTCTCTACTGTCATGACTTCAAAACAGTCATTTTTTTCCCATTCTTTTTTGACTGTAGGCGGCAGTATTCACTTTACCGTGATAAGGTCAGACCCACCATATCAATTCACAGGTTAACTAGCTCCTAGCAGGCCTTCGTTTTTTTCAGTCAAGGCATCCTGCCAGTCTGGACAGTTTGGCTAATGTCACACTGTCTCACACTTTCTTTCTTGCATGGTTGGAAGACCTCCCATGTGTGGAATTAGTTACAAAAAAAGAATTGAGTCTTTCCTGTTTGTTCAGAGATTTGGGAAATACATCACTGCTAGTCTGACATTTAATACTGTATTTCGCACCCTGTGTAAGATTTCGTCTTTACGTTCTCTCTTCCGACTCTATTGAAGTAGTCATTTACAAACTGACAAAACGAACCTTTTCATACAGTATTGTTCTACAGTTCTGGAAGGAGCTATAGTCCAGTGTGAAACAAAAACAAACAAAAAAGAGTTTTTAAAAATTATTTTTCACTATTTTTCAGTGACAGATTAACATGCAAGAATGTCTTTAAAAACAGAGAGATGTAGTCGTTTTAAGAGCGAAATGCAGGTAAGCGTTAAAAAGAAATATTCCAAAGCAACATTGTCCTACAACTCACTTTGTCTAATCTTTTCAGTGACTGCAGATTTCATTATTTGGCACAAAAAGTCAAAAGTGCCAAATGTGTGTGAACAGGCCAATCTGATCTGGGGGTTGAACATGTGCCTATAAGCAATTAGATCAGATCTGATCTGTTGGTTTGGCATGAGACAGGACAATGTGTTACTTGATACGTTTTCACATTCGTTTAGGATGTGATTTCAGAATATTTTCATATGGATGATGGTGGTAAGATTGCACTCTACCCTAATGTAACAGAAGAAAGCACTGTATTGGGAGTTTTACTATACATACAATAATTCATTCTGAAAAATCTTTCTTAGCTGTTTAAATGCTTATTTTCATTATATGCTTAACAAGCTGCTCCCTGAATGAAAGAAGTAATGTTAAAGTCAGCCTGACTTTTCTTTCCTGGGTTAGGTTATGCATGTATGTATAATTTTATTTATAAAGTCTGTATTGTACGTGTATTGCTGAATTGTACAGCGCCGCCTACATTTGTGGCGCTATATAAATAAAATTATGCATACATACAAAACAATGGAACTGGGCTAGGTATGTTTAACAACACTGCTAGTATCAGTAAAGATAAAAACTGACAAAAAACAATAAAATTCATGAATTCAATTTTAAGGATAACAGTTTTACCACTGTTGTATTTTTAAAAAAAACTCTCATGCTGATGCAAATTGGATTTTTTTTTTTTTTTAAATACTGGTCCTTTAAGCAGCATCTCAAGACCTGACTGCATGCACATAGGAAGGTGGTTTAGATTGGCATCTGCTGGAGTAGTACTGGAGGTATACATTACAAGAGGCTTGACTATGTTATTAGTTACATTTTATCTTCTGGATGTTAATACCTGGAATCCCTGCAGCCATTTAGTTAGGGACTTCTGCCAGACATAAACATTTTAACTGCACTCTGATAAATCGTGAAATTACATATGTGGTGCATTAAACTAATTATTGCCATTAATGGGAAACAAAAAAATAAATGGAGATTTCTGTAGAGCAAAAGCAGAGTTGTGCTAAATGCACATTTCACTCCTTTATTAAAATTACTCTGTAGTGCATGTTTACTAAGATCATTTTGACTATAATAACTGGTTTCAATCCATCTTGCCGTTAATTTTTATTTCCCTGATTTATAAAGGACTTTTAAAATGTTTCCCCATCCAAATAAATCAATTAATTGACAGGACACACTCTGCAGTATTTTCTATAAGGGTCCTTTCCATGACAGATCGATAATGTTATCTCTTTCTGATCGGAAAACTGTTTGGACTATGACCAAGAGCCTCATTGACTAAAGTCCAAATAGTCATGTAGAGCTATGAATTTGTGTCTATTCTCCACTACCCAATGTTCCCTTATTGAGTAAACTCTGCGAAGTAGTGAATACGCGACTATTCGGGGGACTTCACAAGTCACGAACTTATGGAGCCCTTCGTATCATTTTGCGTGCGCATACACAGGTACTTCTACTACTGACTAAAAGTGTATAGAAGGTGCGAATGCTCCAAATTCACCTGTTTGACTATGCCACATCAGACGAGAATTGGGGGGGTTGATGACAGGGCTTCAGTGTTGCATAAGGAGACTATTCATTCAAAAATGACAATGACAACTGCGACTAAGTGACAACATGACCTAGTAACAAGGTGACATAGAAATAGATAGAATATTAACAGAACACAGTTAGTGGGATATGGTGAGACTGACGTCACTACCCTTCACTTGTTGAATTTGCCTCACTCCACATGACTTCTCATCCTACTTCTATCTGACTGATTATGCCACACTACGCATGTGACAGTGGTTGCAGCTCTCCGACTGTTTGACAAGCGTACTCTCATTACTGAGCACTGAATTCATGACTATTTTGTAGATACGAATTTGTGAAGTGAATGTGACAGGTGAATTCGCACTTCAGTCAATGAGGCTCAATTTGACAAGACCAACGCCATAGAGCAGCGGTTCTCAACCTGGGGGTCGCACGGCCATCCCACGGGGGTCGAGAACCGCTGCTCTATAACGTCGGGTGACGTCGGCCGAAAACGTCACCACGTGACGCGCGTACGTGATGACGTTCCGGCCGAACGTCACCACGTGACGCGCGTACGTGATGACGTTCTGGCCAAACGTCATCATGTGATGCGCGGTGACATCAGTGCCGGAGGTTGCAGCATAGAAAAGGTTGAGAACCGCTGCCATAGAGAATAATGAGATAACGCCAGTCTGAGGGTGGAGAATTCTTTTGGTCAATAAGATTGTTTTCTAACAGTTTAGTAAATAAGAGAAAACAGCGGTATCGTTAAATATAGGCTGTTTCTCCTGCATTTATTACTCAAAAACCATTTTGACTTTAGTAAATGTCCCCTATGTCTCTATATGCTGCACACACACACACATAATGTAGTGGATTTTAACATGTGACTGATGTGCATTGTTTGGATTCACAGGGTGATTAGGAGGGTATTTTATGCTGACAGGGAATATGTGAGCAGGTGAAGCTGTAGACAGCTTGGCTGTGTATGTGAGTGAGATTACTCACTATAATCCTGCTGCAGGCTCTCACAAATGAAGATAATTAGAACACAATTCGTATACAACCTCTGTGCTCATTAAGCAGTAAAAAGAGGTTTAGTTACAAAAACCAAATTTAAAAAAGTTGTCCTTTTTAAAACAAAGAGAATTTTTGTAATTCCCCTAAAAAATCATAAAAATGAACAAAAAATATGCAAATTCTCCTGTTTAAATGACACATGAAATGTACATGACGTATCAAGGGCTATCTACATTCGAGGAAGAGATTTGTCCCCTTAGCATTTTATGTGAAACACTCTATATATGCCTAATTGCTAAAGGGTATAATAATATACCTATCAACAGTGTTGGTCTAAGGCAGACTGGGCTGACCAAAGAAGTTGCCCCTGAGGGCTTACTCACAAAAGTTTTATTGCTAAGCAACCCATCATATTCAGAGCCCAAGTCCACCATAATCTTGAGTCCAGTCATTGGCCCACAAATACCGGGGACCACTAGTGGATCCTTTGGTAGTCTGGTGGGCCAATCCAACCCTGCTAATCTACAGCTCTTGACATCTGGTGACTGCAAGCTAAATTATGCTGTCTACATACCACAGACTGGTGGGTGAAGTTAACCTCTAGTTACCTTACGGAGGTCATGCTGTTTATATACAGTGGTACAGAATGAACACCCACAAAGTAGGGTTGTATTAAGCAGTCAAAGTTGCCATTTTAAAGGGGCAGAGACACCAACAAATGAAAATGCCTCATATGTATTTATAATTATTATATATTCAATGTGTGCTTCCAAAAAAAAAAAAGTCTAAATTGTGTCTGTAACCTTTTACATTTAGCTTTAAACATTTGGCTTTTGGTGACACTCCCTGGGTATGTATTATGTAAAGCACCATGGAAAACAATGGAACTGTTCTGTTTAACAAACGCATGCAATATGGCTGCTATCAGTAAGGTAAAAATAGACAGAAAGTAATGTCAATCTACGAATAACATTTTTACAAGTGCTGTATTTAAATAAATGCCATGCCAATCCAAATAGGAGTTTTATTTTTTTTTTTTTTGTTGTTACTGGACCTTTAATGCTACCTAAATTATAAGAGCACGTTCTTGGAGCGCATGAGAGAGAGAGAAGAGTGAGAAGAAAACTGAGCAGGGGGCATCTGCAAGCCACTTATGCCCGTGTCCATACACATATTTAGCCATATATAACAAATATTTCTATGTAGGAATGAGCATTTTGGACCTTAAGGCTAAGAGCACACACTTGTTTGGAATGCACATAAACGCACAAAAAACCCCATAAACTCCCTTTGCATTTCTCATGAGTTCTCTATAATAATTCTAGATTCACTGTAGATAATCCTTTTACATATGAAATATGCGTCAAATGATGAAAACTCAGATATCAGCGCTGTAGCTCAGTGGTTAGCACAGCAGCCTGGTAGCACTGGGTTCGGGGTTCAAATCCACCCTGGACTTCAGCTGCATGGAGTTTATATGTTCACGTCGCACTTGTTTGGGTTTCTTTTGGTTTTTCCCTTGGCGTTCACAACTGCTCCTATCTGGCTGCATTTCGTGCACAGTGTATATACGTTGGCAAAAATGCGACAACCAGCGTTCCGGACGCAGCGAATGTGCGTCATACGAAAGTGTGTCCAGAACAAGGTAAGTACTATAGGGATTCACATGGCTGTTATTTTGTTTTTTTCACACAAGCATATTATGTGCTGCGCATAAAATGCTTGTGTGAACCTAGCCTTAAAGATGACATTTTCACAAATGCTGTGTTTGAGTAGCTGTCATGCCAATTCAAATGGGAATTTGTATTGTTTTGGTTGTTACTGGTCCTTCATACTACTAATTTTACATTTATTTTTACTGAAATCTCATACTGTACATAGATGTCTGTCCTATTTCTACATGGCTGTTGTTAAAGCTATTCCATACACTCAGTAGCTTAATATCTGCTGGCCTGGAGAGCAGGCCCACTAGAGGGCAAAGCTAGCTGTTGACCTATCTATGGAATGTACGGCTGTTACACACATGCTCTGAGGAGCTCTATCTGAAACAGGACTATTTTAGAACACCCAAGACCCACATGTAAACAGACTAAATAAAGAATACAAATATCACCGAGTTCTGTGGGGTGATGCTGTAAAGCACTGTTTAACGTATTCCTGCTGGAATCACATCATGAGGATCAGTAGTACCAAAAAAGACCATTTGGATTGGCATGGCAATTATTCCTACATTGTAATCAGGGTCAGACTGGCCCAGCAGCGGATCTTCCTGTTGGCCCCAGTAGTAGTGGGGTCTATCAGGCCTTGATCAGTGGGATCTCCAGGTGTGTCCTTTTGGCAGGCCCATACGGTGGTCCCTCGTCGGCTATTTGAGTGACGTCACACATCACATGACGTCAACCAGCAAGGGAAGGACTTCCTGTGAGCCCCACTCGCCTTGTCCGACCCTGATTGCACTGGTAAAAAACAAAATTATATTTGTAATTGATTTTCTGACTTGTATTATTTTGAATTTACTTTTCTTCCTTGTGGATGCAGCCATCTTTTATCGGCTAAGTAAACACATGTCCACCTAATCCTTTTGTTACATATTCATCAAGTCCCACGGAAAGTCCAATACGGCTACAAACAGCAGAGAGAGATGCAACACAAACCAATCAAAATCAGCAATTTAACTTTAAAGGAGACCTAAAGTGAAAAAATAAAAAACAACTGTTAAAATACTTACCTTATACAGAGCCAATTGATCACAGTCACAGTATAAGCTGTTCTGTAATTAGCCGGCTCCCGATGCTTCCCCCAACGCTTCCTGCACTGCACACTAGCTGACACAGTAGCCAGCGCTCAGCTCCTTCTTCTGCATCCCCGGCCTCATACATCATCATGCTCATTGGGGGGAAACGTTCTCATTGGCCCCTGCAATGAACATGATGATGTTTAAGCCCTAAAACACCCGAGGTGTAACAGGATGGGAGGAGCTTCGTGCTGACTAGCAGTCAGCCAGCGCTATGAAGAAGCGTCGGGGGAAGCATCAGGTGCAGGTTAATTACAGCACAGCTTGTACTATGACTGTAATCAATCGGCTCTGTATAAGGTATTTTAACAGTTGTTTTTTTATTTTTTTGACTTTAGTTCTCCTTTAAGGATGATAGTGAATAGGAATAACCGCTATGCCCATCCAAACAGCAATCTTTTTTTTCTGGTGTTACTGAACCTTTAAGAACCCAGTGAAAAATGTATAACGTTTGTCGTCATCAATTTTTTTTTTCTTCCTTTTTCTGTTTCATTGCACGACAGAAGAAAAAAAAAACAGGAGGAGGGGAAATTAACAATAGTTTTATTGATATCTGGAATAGCGAGACCGTATTTTGAAAAGAATGTAACCTTTCTGGGTGCAAGAAGATTGAAATGTGTGCTAAACAGTCCTAACTTCTTTGTAGTGTTTACATTTGATATCTCGGGTGGCTGATAAAGGCTTTATTGCTATTAGGACAGTCTATATATTTTATTATTTCTTGTAAGGAACATGTGAGTGGAGAATTCCAATGTTTGCCAATTCTGGTTGTTTAGGCTAGCCCATTTAAAAGAACAGTAACATGAAAATGCTTCAAATGCATTAATTGTTACTATAAATATTCAATCTGCGTTTCCAAAAAAGTCTAAATTGTATATAAAAAGTAAATATATACAAACTTTTTGTATAAGCTTTACGTAAAGCACCACAGAAAACAATGGGACAACATGGCTGGTATCAGTAAAGATAAAAACAATTCATGATTTTGTTTCCTTCCAAAATAAAGGTTTTTTTTTACAAGTTACTGATCTTTAAAGGAACAGGAGGGGCTCCTGTAATTTTCGATAGTAGTTGTGGGTATATTATTGGCGTAAGGAAATCTGTAGTTGCGCTGTGATAAGATGAAAATGCTTGGTCCATAAAGAAACCATTTTAGGACAGTATCTTCATAGAACCTGGAACCTTCCTCTGCACAGCCATGCCAACACAGATTCAAAATGAAATTCTAGCAGTTGTTGAGAAGGAGAAATGCTATGTACCAGGCAGTGTCAGATTTACATTTGAGGAGCATACAGGTACAGAATATTTGGTGCCTTAGGCCACACCTACTAAGTGGCCACACCCCCTTGGTAAAAATAAACACAGACTAAATTATACAGTGAACTAAAGTCCCTGACTAGGAGTGAATGGAGATACTTACCAGTTGTGATTTTACTCTCCAGTGCTGCCTCCTGCTTTTGATTTAAAGCTGCTCCTGACCATGCTCACCTCAGGGAGTTTGAACAGGGAGAATATAAAGATGATCGCAGAACTTGGCAGATCAGAAGAGATCAGCTTGATGATAACAGTAGGCAGCAGCACTGGAGAGTAAAACCCCCATCAGTAATTATCTCCCCCCTCCCTTCTTAAGAATTGCCCTTAAATAAAATGAGCTTTAGTTCCCCTTTAAGCACTTGTATAGCTCTTATTGAGGAACTGGGTGGAAGGGTTTAAAAGCGCTGGTGCCATTTAGTCCTTAGCTTCACTGCAAAACTACAGACCTGGACTTCCCCACATCCCTATGTGTTCCAGATTCGGTGGGACAGTCACATTTTTCATGTCCTATCCTGTGGTCCCAGGTCCCTGTCCCAGAGCCCTGAATACCCATCCCCTGCCCCCTACTTGATAACTGGTGTCCAGCCCCATGATCCTGGTGCACGGAAATGAATAGGCACAGCACCACTGGCAGGTTAAGAGGTATGCTACCTACAAATTACGCCCTACAAAACTGCTATAAATAAGCATAGGAAGGATAGCTAGCATTATGCTTTAGTTACCATTTAGTGTGGAAACAGTGTGTGGCACAGATATCGGCAGAACAATTATAAAGAATTTAGGCACTAGGGAAGGACTAGCCTTGTGTCACTGTAAAAGTCAGAAGGATTTCTAGAAACCAGTGGGACGAAGATGAAAAACAAACTTTTCAACAAAGTTTTTAGTATCTGAGTCACAGCGAGATTAAATAACATGCCCAAGGGGTCACTGAGACCTGCAAGGGGGCAGCAAGAGAATACTGGAGTAAGAACAACCTTATCAATTTCTAGTTTGTTACAAAAGGTCTATACACATTTGTAATTATACACCTTGTCCAAAATACAACTGGGATAGACGCAGGGTTAAGGAATGAGTTTGCTAAAGACCATCGGGGCTGATTGACTAAGGGGTGAATTCGAGTCTCCAAAATAGTCGACCAACTTACTTCTCATTATTGACTAAGCGGTGAATAGACTTGTCGAGTAGTGGCAATCGCTGTCTTTGCATTTTGTGGTGTAGTCAGTCAGATAGTTGTAGAATGAGGAGCCCTACCGTCAACCCCCTAATTCACCACGCTGATGTGGTGAAGTCAAACAGGTGAATTCAGAGCAGTACACCTACTAGTAGTCGCATTTGCTCCTTTGACACGCTCCACCGCTTAGTCAATAGTAGAAGTACCTGTGAACTTGCGCACAAAGCAATGCATAGTGCTCTGCAAAATCACAACTATCTCAGTCTCGAATTGGTAGTGTATTTGCCACATTGCAGAGTTTGATCAACAAATCCCTAGAAACCCTGTAAAGAAAAACAATTCTAATCTAACCTCAATGAAACATAGGCACATAAGAGAAAAGATATACAAATATGCGATAGGACCGTGAATTGAAGCAATAAAAGCAGACTCCACCTCTACCCAATATTCTCTACTTTACTATACTTTACTCTAACCCAGTGTTTTTCAACCTTTTTTCTTCAGGGGAACCTTTTGATGTAATAACATTTCTGGAGGAACCCCTAGAAACCTGGAAACCCTAGAAATCTCATAACGCGTGTGACATCACTGACATCTACATACCCGACGGGTCACAGAGGATGGATCCAAGGCTGCGATCTCTCTCTGATGAGCTGGGTAATGATACGGTCTCTGTCCCTGCTAACAGTGATCGCTGTCAGATCACTGTTAGCAGGGACAGAGATTGAATCATTAGCTATCTGCATCATTACCCGGCTCATCAGAGAGAGATCGATGCGATCTCTCTGATGAGCCGGGCAATGATGCCATCAACCAGTGTGTCGCGGAACCCCGGTTGAAAATCACTGCTCTAACCACTATCACCTATAAAATACATTAGTCAGCTAGACACCACAACATATCCAACACAGAGACACAACACAAAATCACAACCACAAAACAAATTCAAAGACACAAACAAAATAACTGAATGTTGACAAAAAGGGGAAAAAAGTTTATTTTCATTATATGGTGAAAAACAAATCTATGTAACCAAAGTTAAAGTTCAAATTAAAGACCATTTGTTTATGTAACATAAAATGTTGGAAAAATTGAATATTTCTTATTAAAAAAAAAACAAAACACTTGCCTGCAAAATAGGCTGGAAAAAAATACCAAACAAACACAAATCAAAATGTCTTGCAAAGCATGCTTTGATTTTATCTAAAGCAACTCTAGTGCTGCTAGCATCAAGAGATGCAAGAAACTAGCATGCATACTGTAGATTGCTGGACTCTACACTGGTTTTAAAATGTCAACAATAAATCTTAGTGTGTGAGTGTCAGAGAGATTGAGAGGGTGTGTCTAAAGCAATAAAATGGATTCCTTGTACTGTTACAATGCCATGCATGAGCTCAAATCTTCTTAACGTTGAGTAAAATCTCGGCACATTAAGGGGAGAATTCAGGATAGTCCAAAGTGAGGCGAACACTCCGCACCTCACTTCGGACTATCCTGATTTCCCCTCTAAATTGTAATGTGTTCTTTATCTTAAGCCAAAATTTTAGTTCTTCTTTAAGGTCCAAAAGGGACAAAGATTATAAAAAGCGGTTTCCCTACTTAAAACAAATGCTAGGAGTTTGTATGTAGTCATAGAACAGTAGGATAAATGCGCTTGCGCTGTAATATCTTTTACAAATCCATATTTTTTTGACGCATGAAAATCTGGTGTAGTAATTACTTACTTTCTGTACATTTACTGACAGTTGGCAACTTATTGCATTCATTTGTATCATGTAAGTGTCCTCCGCTATTTATCAAGCTGCTATAGCTTGTTAAAAGATTTTTAAGTCTATCACAATAAAAGTTTAAAGGGAACATTACACTCTTTCTTTTAATATGAGACTTGAGTGCATAATTAGATTCCTTAAAGCTTTAGGACACACTTAACCCTAATCCACTTAGACCGTAAGCTCTTGTGAGCGCAATTTCTGCTGTTTATTTGCACCTTGATGTGGAAATGTTTGCAGACCATGCAATATTGTATGTATGTATCTTGTTCATTTATACAGCGCTGACATATTACGCTCATTTGAACTCTTTGCTGTGTAGAGTGCTACAGAGAGGCTCTATAAGTTAATAAAAAATTATTTCCAAACTCCACAAAAAAAATACCAGAAGCAAATACATCTGTGCCGGCAGTACTCTATCTGTGCAAGCAAACAGCCCAATCTGAACCTGGCTGAGAAAATGATGTTTTACTTACTGATAAATCTATTTCTCTGAAGATCTCTTGGGGGACACAGGACCATGGGAGGGAGCTTTACCCATGGTCCTGTGTCCCCCAAGAGACTGAGAGAAAATGACATTATTGCTTCCGTCCTGATTTACGAGTGACAAGGAAATGCATTTTGCTTGGAGACAGCAACACTGACAGTCACGTGTGCATGATAACTTCATTTAGCAGCGCTGTGACAATGATCCTCTGTTTCAACTGCCTTCTTAAATGTTACCAACGTTCTCTGCCCCAGCAAGAGAAGGGAGAGTTTCCCAACAGATGAAGACACAGATATAGGCTCATATACACTACATAGTCCTGCCACTAACCCACACACCTGTTTAGTGTTTGAAATAGGAACCTCTTTCAGATGAAAGCTGGGGATTTTAAGAATAGCCTAGCAGCATGTCTCATAGATGAGGTCATGGCCTCACTAATTTACAAATGAACATTGTGGCAAACCAGATTTTAGAAGTATGTATACTTTCTTTTGCCTAATGTACCAGTTTTTAACTAAACTGAATTGAAAGTCTTAGATCCTCTTTGGTGGTCCGCACAATGATATCACATTAAATGTTTAAAAAACGTTGATATTATAGCCCATGTTTGAGCTCAGTAACAATATATAGAAGGGATTATTTGATAAAAAAACAAAACAGGATAGAAATGATACAACAAATGCGCTGCTTCCTGCGTGAGCCAATCATTGAGCCTGCAGGAATGAATAATCAGGTCAAATGCAACCAGGCCACACACACTGTCAACAGGACTATAAAAAGGGGGCACACCCCTTCTCCCAGGCCATCAACCAATGAAATAACATGCAAGGGTAGATTTATACATATTGCAGCAGAGGCAATTGTGACTTTCATTCCTAGGGAGCCTGACAATTCTGCCACAATGCTGCCCCTGATGAACACAGCCCCACTTGCTACAGCAACTCTCTTCTACCCTGTATCAGAGAGCTAAGGCAATTAGGGGGGGAGAGGGAGTTTAAAGGACTACTAAAGGCTCCTTAATGGTAGAAGTGATTCTTAAAGGGGGAATACAGTGCTAAATGATGTAGCTATACTACCACTTCGCTTCCTCAATTCACCAAACCAAACAGGAACAGGAAGTGAAGAGGATAGGAGGAGGGCTTGAAGAAATCAGCACGTTACAGAAAGCAGGAGGCCGTGATGGAGCGTAAACACCTGAGTATTTCCACACTTAACAATCACCCCTATCATTAACAACCCTTTATTACTCTTTACTCTGGGGGTTAAAGGGGCCAACCTTTTCATTGTATAATTTTCATTCTACAAATCCACAGGACAATCTGGACAAAAACAAACAAGTTAGATTATCTAGCACTGTGAATGGCTGCTTCTAAAGCATATGAAATTACAAAAGGGCGATTAACAATACCATACATAGATCTCTCTTCCAATGGCGCATTTCCCTCAACAACATAAACACACAGGGCACAGATTACTGTCTGTACACTCCATGAATTTATAGCAACAAACAACAGCTGATGTTTGCCTGAAGTATTCTTCAAAGGTCCCAAAAGCATGACCGCTATTATATATATGCCCACAAGGGGTGCTGTTGCTATTGCTGTCTAATAACTGCTAACAGACAGCAACACCAAAATGAAAAATGCCTTAAATGCATTTAAAGCTACTATATACTCAATATGTGTCTTCAAAATTCTTGTGTCTATAAAGTATAATATTTAGCTATTTCGTTTTCAAAATTGGGTTTCTGGGTACTTCCTGAATATGCATTATCTGAGGTTTAACAACATGGCTGCTATCAGTCAAAACAATTAAAAAAAGACAAAAAGACAGAAAGCAATAAAATTAGTGAATTTAACTTCAAAAATAACATTTGTACAACTGCTGTATTTGAATATCTGCCATGCTAATCCAAATATGAACTTTTATTTTCCTGCTTTTTTACATGTCTACTGAAGTTAATGTACAGAATACACTGACATTAAGAGGATTATATTTTATATGACGTTAAAGTAGACATGAATGATGTTTTTTGAATTACCATTTGTTATCTTTTTAACAAACCATCTCATGGGCTTTTCTCTCCGAGAGTATCCCATGCTGTTCCCATTAAAACAGACATTCTTATGACAAATGTGTTGTTCAAAGCTGTGCTCACATTAGGGATATTCCCAAAGGTGAGTGCAGGGGGAGGAGGGGTTGCAGGTGTCTGGAATCCCCCCATCTCCCACAGAAATTAACTTCCTGCATATCTGCTGGGCTACAGTATCTAGTGTAGATTTAGGCTAGGTTCACACTAGCATATTGTGCGCAGCGTATTTAAAAAAAAAAAATTCTCCAGCAAAATACGCTGAAAATAGACGCCAGAGAAAATCCGTAGAGAACAATGCTAATGGAAGTGTTCACATTAGCGTTTCCATTGAGAGCATATTACGCTAGAACGCTACCTGCACTATTTCTTAGAGCGTATGAAACGGTGTATTTTATGCAACTAGACCAGAGGTCAGCAATCTATGGCTCTCGAGCCAGAAGTGGCTCTTTTGATGGCTACATCTGGCTCTTTGACTGTAACGAGCAATGCTCACATGCAAGCACCGCTTATTACAGTCTGCCGGCTAATCGCCAGCAATCGCTGTAGATATAAAGCTCTCTCAGCACTTCCAGGATGCTAGCCAATCTGGAGTCGCTGACGTCACCACAGCCAATCTGGAGCCGCTGATGTCACCACACTTCCAGGTTGCTAGCCGATCTGGAATAGCTGACGTCACCTATGTGACATCACATATGATGTCAGCGGCTCCAAATTTGAAAGGGCTGAGCAGAGATGCACTATATGGCTCTCTCAGCCAAAAAGGTTGCAGACCCCTGGACTAGACTGTTTCAATAGGAAGTTAACAGTTGCGAACAGATGCTATTACAAAATTAACTCAAGTTATAAACGCAGAGCAATTTTACGCTGTGTGTGATCGCAACTGTTAAATTCCTATTGAAAATAATATAGTCACATAAAATACGTTGCATTCCATACGCGCAAAGAAATAGCACAGGGAGCGTTCTAACGTAATACGCTCTCAATGGAACACTTTTCTTCCATTAGCATTGTTCTCTACGGATTTTCTCTGGTGTCTATTCTCAGTGTATTTTCATCAGATATTTTTTTTTTTTTTAAATATGCTGCGCACAATACGCTAGTGTGAACCTAGCCTTAAAGTAAACAGCCTCCTTTCTGCAGGGAACTGTCTAATAAGGAACTTAGATATATTTATGAAAGTATTCAAATATTGAAAATAAGGAAGTGTTTACTACTACTAAATATGTCTTACTAGCATCAAAAACAGGCAATCTACAGCTTCAATTCAGTTATTGGAAGTAAGAAAAAGAAATCAGCAAGTTCATGGAACCCGTCATGGAAGACACTGTTTACAGTGTTTAACCAAAGGGAAAAAAACTCTGGACATAATGTTCTAAAAGAACTTCTGTAAGATACAAACAGAGATCAGGGGCCATGCCACTCTAGGTTGGTAAAGACTAATTACTGCTCTTCACTTCCCGTAAATATAAGTGTTAAGAGAGCTCTTCAAAATGCGCCCGTGTGAAGCATATTTGATTAGCGAGGGACTTCTGTGCCAAAGTCTCATTTTCTACAGGGAGAATGAGCTACCCCCTGTTTTGCTGGTACAGCTCCTCTGTAGGAGTTCAGTTTATTTCAGCGTACAAAGAATGAGGGGCTTTTTCTTTTTGCCAAGAAACGAGACACTCTGTCGCCTCACAATTCTAACTTAGGGACCCTTTTCACTGTGCCCTTCAAAGACCTTAATGGGGCTGGCACTGTATGTTTCTGGACTTTACAAGTGTAGAAGTCTTGCTTCCAAAGTGTTTTGATTCTCATAGTGCATGTTTGCATGTGTAGAGCTGGCAGAAAAATGGTACAGCCCATACTCAGGGCTGGAAATCAAACTTAAGCCATTAAAAAGCAAAAATAAATACTTCATTTCTACAGTGAAGATCCAGACACGAGTCTGATTGGAGCCATTAGAATACATAACGGGAGGCAGAGGGCATGCATGAATTACTCTGCCAAGTATGGCATTGATAGAGAAGGCCAAAAGGACTCCTAGAATCATATCAAGTAGACATAGGGGGGGTTATTCTCTAAAGTCTGAATTCAACTGTCGAATTCTCAAACAGCGGATTCCCATAGGAAATCCGTGACTGCGACAGTTTCTCCATTGTAAAGTCAAATTTTAAAGTTGCGACTGCGACAAGATTTCCATAGTAAAGTCACAACTGCGACAATATTCTCATTATAAAGACGCAACTGTCTTTAGCTGGCGAATTCACAACTTTATGTGACAATTCAGACTTTAGAGAACAAACCCCATAATGTCTGCCATATTCTTGGTGTACTTTGTGCCAAAACACTAACCAATTCACAATTTATAAATCTGAAAGGTAACATACTGTATAGTTAAAATTCAAGCTCCTTTGTCTAAAAGATCCACTTCTAAGAGTCACAGAAATATATGAATAGGCAATTCAAAACTGCCTAAAGAGAAGACAACCAATCACAAAGACTGGAATGTTAGCAGTAACGGGAAGCAAGTCTCCGCTTTAACATCATCATCACCCTAACAACAAGAAGCAACCAATTGTCCAACTGCCCCTGTTTATGTTTGGGCAAAAGTACATCACACTAAATTGCTAGCTTTTTAGTAGGCCCCTCACCTCCAATAGTACCTGACCCAATTTATAAACATAAGTTCATTCATTTAAATAATACACCTCTATGAAGACACACACATAATTGTTATTTACAAGTTTGGTTCAATATTATAAGCAAGTAACCCCTGCCACTTTCAGTTGAAAAAGTTCTGATGATCACCCTTGCCATCTGTGTTCCATGGCATTGCTGTTGAAATTAATTTTTTAACTGGAAAAAAAAAAAAAAAACACAAAAATCGGGAGCCATATTCTATTAAAGTGAAATTCTTTACATAAAAAGTATGGTCCTTCTCTGCTGTGTATTGGTCAAACTCCCCCCACCCCCCTTCCTCCTCTTTGAATGACACATGAACCAATCAAAAATCTGCTGATGATGTCTGACATTTCCAAATGCCCCATCCAATCAAAGAAGAGACAGAGTGATACAGACAATGCTATGCATTACTATACAAAAGAGGGGCAGCGGTAACTTTTCAAGCAAATACAGCCAAAATGACTAATTTATTTCTAAAGGAAATGGGCACTAGTTTGTTTTATCCTACAAAATGCAAATATGTCAACTGAATTCTGGGATTGAGTTCTTTAAGGCTGTGTCCAGAGTGCAGTTGCCTTCCTTTTCTTTTCTTTTAATTCTAAGTTCCTGGCCTAAATTCAATCTTGTTTCAAAAAAAGACATCCACAATAAGTCTGAAATTTGAGAAACAGGATTTTTTTATTATTATTTATTCATTCTTATATAGTGCTACTATTTTACGCAGTGCATTACAGAGGTTCATCATTCACTTCAGTCCCTGCCCCATGGAGCTTACAATCTAGTCTCCCTAATTTGTCACACACACAGATGTATGTTTTTGGATTGTGGGAGGAAACCAGAGTGCCCGGAGGAAGTGCGGGGAGAACATACAAACTCCATGCAGATGAAGTCCAGGGTGGAATTGAACCTAGGACCTCAGTGCTGCAAGACAGCAGTGATTAACACTGAGCCGCCGCACTGCCCATAATGATCATAATGTTTTGATTCCTAAAACTTTGATGTTGAAATCATTGAACCCTAAAATCTGTAGCCCTCTTTTATTTGCTTAGCTTATGCCATGCTAATGCGAATTGTACACAATACACATCAAAATAACAGCCTGTGGTCATGAAGCTGTTCCAAAAGCCTACAACTATGTACTTTCCTACTGTTACACCAAATGCAGCCCCCAGGTGTAACTTTTATGATCAGAGTTGGGCAAACACAGCTTTGAGACCAAAATCTGATAAGATGGCCCTGGGGAAGACTGTCGACTTCTGAATGTGATTTGAGAAGCAGTCTAGTGGCTTTAAACACAATGACCTGTAATGTCTCCTGCACAAGTAGTAGCATTAACATGGAATTCATTTTGTACAGTGGGATAGCTGGGGACAGATATGTACATAGGTTTGGGTTAAAAAAATGTCTGGGAGGGGTTAAAAGAAAAAGAAAAAAACCTTCAAGAAAGAGAGCTTAAAAAGAAGCTGTAAGCAAACAAAATCTTGTTCTGTGTTGTTCTTGCAAAGTAAACTTTCACTATGAATTTTGCAGGAGTTGATGACAGGGACCGAGGAGCTAAACTGTGCGTTTTGATAATTTAGTCCTTTAATGATGACAAATGGAGCACAAGTCATGGGAATTTAAATGACAGTAGCGCAGTCTGGGAACACATCTGTGAAGAGGGGCTGTCTGGGACATGTTCGGCTAAGAACAAAGACGATGAAGGGTAAGATAAGAGCGTTTAAAAGTTAGTGAAGTGAAAGAAAACCCTGAAAGTGTATTTGACTTTGAGGGAATATCTGAAAGGCATCCATTCAAAAATAAAAGGCTTGGGGAGTTGCCTTCTTTTCATAGGGACTTTCTTTTATTTTCATTTCATGTCTTTTTTTTTACTTTTTAATCTTTGGAACCACCGCAAAGGGGAAAAAAAAAGGAGTAATTACATATTTTAGAAAATACGGGCAATTATCTCTTCAAAGAAAAACTAAGCCCCCTAGAACAAAAAGCATTATTAGTAACTTTCAAAAAGAAAAAAAAATAAATAAAAGGAAAAACTAAACACTAAAAAAGGTCAAAACTTGTTTATTAAGTACCAGTTTTGCTGTGCCAAGATCCAGCCTTGATCCCATTAAGATAATTCATTTTTTGTTTTTTTAAGGGATTGTTTTGTCAGATTAAACAATCTCTCTCAATAAACATCTGCTGATAATGTTCTCAAAAACCAAGCACTGTGCACATATACATACATACTTCTGTTTGAACTGTGTCGAGGGAAGGTATAAAACACCCCTAGATATGAAAAACATTGCTTACTGTACAAATGACTTTTTACAGGCACAGATACCATTTACTTAATTATAGGGGATTTAGGACTAAAGTTCCAAATTGTTGCGTAAAGGTGTGAATTTGCCAGCTAATGACAGTCGCATAATACCCAATAGACGGCTAACGTCACAATTTCATTGTGGGAATGTTGTCATGGTCGTGACTTTATTATAGTAGCAGCCGCGGATTTGCTAGGGGAATAGAGAATCAGGGTGTAGCCAACCCCGAAGTGATGATAATTCATTTCGACAGTTGAATTCTCACTTTAGTAAATAACCCCCTTAATATGTTCCATGACTCAACTGGGGCTTATTGATCAGTGAAAACTGGACTGTCAAACTGAAGTTGGATGCACCGACAGTCACCAGTTCTCTAACCTTTATTCACTACATGGCAAATTTCCATATCAAAGGAAAGAGTGGCGCCAGATGTAGTTTACTGCATGTCTGGCATAGTCTGTCGAACAGTCAGAGCCGTGCCATCAACCCCCCTCTTCATTTGCCACTTTCATCTGGCGAAGTAAAACTGGTGAATTCGACATAGTATGCTTTGCAGGGTTTACTAGACTCTGGTGCTTGATAAATAGCCTAATGACCTGTGCGCGCAAGTTTCCACTGTCGTACATTTTGACTTGACATGAATAAGCCCCATAGTTTGCCGCTGCAAGCCCAGTGGTAAAATGTAAACAATATAAAGTCCTTGGACGTTATGCAGAAATGATTATTGTTATGTGACATTATCAATTTCACTGGCTTTGGCTAGCACCATAAGGACTTATACTCCATCTGCTAAACACTGCACAGCTTTGCAGTTTTAAGGCATGGATATCTGGAGAAGAGATGTGCTATTTAACTGCATAGTGTAGCCCTAGTCCAAGGGGCCGGCTACTTGTTTAATAAGCCATGCAAGTTGTCAGTTATGGAATTAAAATATCCAGCCAATAACAGTTATCAGAATCAGCACAATGGTATTATCAATGAGATCAGTCTTTGTAGCCACTTTTAGCTAAAGTCTGATGTTCTCACATATAATGTTCTCTTGGAAAACATCCTACATCAAATATAAAAACACACTTCAGAATGGACATTCATTTTTACTAGAGACAGGTCTGCGGTAAAGGCAAAAACTGCTGTCAGTAAAATGGGAGAGCTCAGTTCTAGTGACATTCCCATTGCGAAGGACTTGACAAGTCAAAGCACAAAGAGTAGACAGAGGTAGGAATGCTAAGAATTCAGTCTCACAAAAGGAAAGAAAATATTCACTGTCCCGTGAATGGAGTCTGGGTCCCTGTTAGTGTCATTATGTCCTGAGAAAGATAGACTGGGACTGAACATAAGGACAGTTGTCCTGAAACTAGCCTGAATGGGTTCTCTAAAACAGGGGAATAGCGAATTATGAGAGCTGCAGCAAAAACATGGCAAACATATTGCCTAAAACTGCTGTTGGAGAGTGAGTTGTTGTGTATTATAACAGTCCGAGATTGTTACAGACACAAGAATGGACAGCGATGTCATTAAGTCTTTTCTTGCCTTTAAATAGGAGAATGTCATCAGAGTATAAGGTTTTATTTGTGCTGGAAAATAAAAAGGATTATTGTTGCAAACTAGTGCAGATTTGGGGGGAAAAATTACAGTCACTGGATGTGCTTGTGTGGGGGACTCTATTTCCTTGTCTTTAGCAGACAATCTTCTTCTTGGCAAACACACATCTACTTTGCTTTATCACTAGGATTCTAGATAAACACTCTGAACAAGAGCAAAGCAAACAGCAATATTTAACTTCGGTTAAAGGGTATGTAAACCCTGTTTATAAAGAAAGCCCCATTTACCTATTGTCAAGCAATATAGCAATTAAAAAATTCCTGATTCACCTCTTAATTCAGCAGGGTTCAATATCCCGCTGTAACTGCTTTCTCCCTCTGAACGATTTATCTGCTGTGTGTCACCACACCCCCTCCTTTTCCTGACTTCCTCTCTCCTTTCTCAATGAGTTCCCTGCTATGTGTTGCCACGCCCCCTCCTTTCCCTGACTTCCTGGAAGCAGGGATATTTAAACAAGAGGCAAGTACTACTGATCCCAAAATCATTTTTAAATGTTAATGTTTAAGCTGGCTTTCTATATGTACACATGTCATATATAAATAATATTGTGTTCAAACTTTTCATACCCTTTAAACAATCCAATTTGAAATATTACAAGAGGAATTACATAAAGAGAGTATCCCTTGAAGAAATAACGGTATTTATAATAAGTTCCTTATGCACTGACTGGCATCCTAAATGCTAGCCAGAAAATAACTGCACTAAAGATCAGTTCTGTATCGCTTTGAAAACAAATACTCGGAAGTCCCAGAAGGCATCATTTTAGCATCATTACAACCCTGCTTCTCCGCACTGGGTTAAAGTGGCACATACATGCACGCTAATGACCTGCAACCAGGACTCGATGCATGGGGTGGTGGGCACTAAAGTGAAGCCAAAATGTTATCTTTGAAGGTGATCTAATAACAGCAGACAGAAAGCAATCTTTTTTTTTCTGGTAGCAGACATATTGTTAAACAGACCTCACCCAGCCTAACTGTTTTGTATGGTGCTTTAGATAACACGCATTCAGGAAGTCTGCCCACATTTTGAAGTTAAATATCATACTTTACAGAATGTGCAGAATTTCACAAAGCACATACTGAATATATCGTAAGTATAAATGCCGTGGAGGCATTTTCTTTTTATTTGTTAATGTTACTCTCCTTTTAACATTAATATTTTTTACAAAAAAAAAAAAAAAAGGTATTTAAGATAATTAATTGGTCGGTATAAATATTGTAAGGGTTAGCAGCCAATACAATGTGCAGTGAGGCAAGGTAGTCATGAGTAGCTCGACTAATAGCAATTTAAAGCAATCTGCCATACCTAAAAACAAAGTAAAATATACTACTCTAATTCACATAAGATTAACAGCTGGTATTTAGGTAAGAGTAGGTGACAGGGAATGCTGGGAATTCTGCCTAAGGCAGTACACTGAATAGTGCTTGGCTGCTGTTTAACAGCATGGACTGAGTGGGAGTAGCACCTCTGCCATATTATACTGTAGTCTAATGGGAAGTTGAATATTCATTCCACTTACTGTAATTCACATTAAATACAGAACATTTTATGTGCCATTTGTGTACCAATGTCAAACTGATATCCGCACAAATAAAAAGACCCATCTACAGAGGATCTCATGTGCAGTTAAACAGCCCTGATGTAGAACTCTGAGCATGATTCGCCAGGATCATGCAGCCAGTAGACTGGGGTCCCAAGGCTGCAATAGGA
>WMED01003581.1:0-21950 GCA_019650415.1 Pipa parva
GCGCTAATCGCTACAGCAGTTACAGCCGGGCCGACGAGGAGGTAGGTAATGAGAGGGGACAATGAGATAGCGCCCCTCTCCTCCTACCTGTAGGCCAGGCATTTGCCGGTACGCCGTACCGGCGCAAAAAAAGCCCTGGCTATATTTGAACAACTACTATGCCAATCCAGTTTTTTTTTTCCTATTTCCATTGGTCCTTTAAGGTGAATCTGCATTTCAGTTAATACTTACATCTGTAGACTGGTCACCTGCATAATGCCAAATATCATCCACCATTGCAGTGAGCAACTTCAGGCTAGCAGGAATATTATGTGGGAGCAGCAGCATTCCTAAAGCCTGCAAAAATAATTCACTGGGATTTGTAAACACATTACACATTTATAAAAATAAATGTCATTTTTCGTTTAGGTCCAGCAGCAAAAAATGTATCACTTCATTTACATGAACAAGTAGGTTAAAAGAAATAATTGTAACTCATGCATAACTGACATTTTTTCATTACTTAAAGTATCTATGCTGAACTCTAATTTCTGTAAAGGTCTATATCAGCAATTCTCAACCTGTGGGTCGAACAACGCTCTCACAGGGGTCACCTAAGACCATCTGAATACATTGCTCTTCTATCTGTCTCCAGGCAGTCCACCCACATGTAGATATGTCTGGCGTGATGACGTCATTGTGGGGTCGCAGTATAAGGTAGGTTGAGAACCACTGGTCTATACGAAGATAGAGCCTCATTGACTAAAGTTTAAATAGTCGCCTAGAGCTGTGAATTCACATCTATTCTCCACTTTCCCATGTTCACTTATTGAGTAAATTATGCAAAGTGGTGAATATGCAATCAATTCAAGCGACTATGCGAGTTGTGAACTTATGGAGCTTTTTGCATCATTTTGTGTGCATGTGCACAGGTACTTCTACTACTGACTAAGCAGAGGAGTGGTGTGAAGATGTGAATGTGACTATGTGAACTGCTCCGCATTCACCAATTTGACATCGCCACTTTAGACTTGCGAATTGGGGGGTTGATGGCAGAGCTCCGGTGTTGCGTAAGGCAATTGATTCATTCAAAAAGTGACAATGTCAACTGCAATTAAATGACAACATGAATTAGTGACAAGATGACATAGAAATAGAATATTCACAGAATAAAGTTAGTGGGATTGTGTGAGACTGACATTACTGCCCTTCACTTATTGAAATTTATATCACTTCGCATGACTTATCATCCTACTTATATGTATGTATAATTTTATTGTATTTATACTTATATCTGACTTATTATGCCACACTACACATTTGACAGCGTTCACCATTGTCCTCCTGTTTGATAAATGTATTCGTCACTTAGTCAATCCAGAGAAGTGAATTTGCAACTATTTTGGAGACTTTAGACAATGAGGCTCATAGTGTTTTATGTCAGCAAAAGCTTGAGGGAATCTCTAAACCAGCCAGGTTCTTAACCTGTGGGTCGTGACCCCGGCGGGGGTCGCGAGGCTATCTCACGGGGGTCGAGAACCGCTCCGACACCCGGAAGTGCCCGCAGGAACCCTTCTTATAAGGGTTCCTGCGGGGTGACGTCGGCCAAAACATCATCACGCGCGGCGTGGTGACGTCAGAGCCCGGGGTCGCCGGCAGATAAAGGTTGAGAACTGCTGCTCTAAACACTGCAGGGTGTGGCATAAAAAATATAGTCAGAGTTCATTGACGTTATTTTCCCCAGCTTCAGGTAAACTTTGTCTGCCTAAACTAAAGATTCCAGTGAAGTTACTGCCTTAATGGCAATTTACTTGACAAAATGAGAAATGCAGTTTGCAATACAACTCATGTCTAAGGTTGCAGCTCTATTCTAGGGTAACAGTGGCAAAATCACAAAGCATAGGCCTAAAATATATACAGATCTTACAAGTGATATAAAATATACTTGCATTCATCTTACCAAAGTAAAGCTGAATCCAAAGCAGTAAAATATCTGCTGCAACAGTTTTAATGCACTCCTTAAAATAACATTATATGTTTTTACAATGCAGTAATCCAATCACTCACTTGAAACCTAAATCATCTTATTTTATTCCGGAGTAGATTGCAGGCCTTATTAACTGCACCTTATTGGAATTAATTTGCCAGTGCTAATACTGTAACATGTAACAGCATTGTTACTCAGCTCAGAACAGCTCAATATGTAGGATAGTAATACAGTAGTGGAGCAAGTTAGCAAATAGTCCACACGCAAAATTAGCTTACAGACTTTTCTAACTCCAGATGGAGCTAACCCAAAGATAGATAGGGTTAGTCTAAAATGACATGCTACTTCGGCATGTCCCATGATAACCAGCAACACAGGTAAAAGGCTTCTCCTCTGTCTAGATTGTTATTCTTATTATTATGCTCCCTGGGCCCGTGATCTATGGCTGCGGTATCCACTATTGTCTTTATTAGGTGGTAGCACTGCTCCCAGGATTAATAAACTATGGGGTGGCTAAAGGGCTATGCTGGCTCACTGGGCCTCTGTGCGGCTGCACAAGTCTAGTTTCATCCATGAGGTAATAAGCTTTAGTGCAACATAGTCAATCTTAGATGATCACCAACTATAAACTTACATTATAAGAAAAAAAGAAAAATAAGTAAGAAAAAAAAGTTTTAAAGTAACCTATTACAAACAACTTGCGCAAAAGGTCCCAACTATAACCTTCCTGAAGAATTAAAACATTGAATAGATTTTGTACATTTTTGTAAAAATGTTACTCTCTGGGTAAATATTTTTTACAGAGGAGGTGATAGCAGGACAAAAATAATTTCAAAAGCTAAGAAACTAAAATTACCTGTAAAAATATAATTAAAAAATGTGTTGATTATCACTGTCTAGAACAAACTAAAAGTTAAAACGATATTTCATTCATACCACTACCTAGGCCCTTATTCACCAATGTGCGAAGTGAGCCGCAATGTGTTCGATTCACTTCGCACATTGTATTATGCGCATGCTGATGTCCTGTGCGCGGACACCAGCATGCGCATTAAAGGGATTCCCCTCCCGGCGAGGAGACTCGAGTGCTCTCGCCGGGAGGGGAATCCCTTTAATCCACATGCTAATGTCCGCGCACAGGACATCAGTATGCGCATAACACAATGTGCGAAGTGAGTCGAAAACATCGCGGCTCACTTTGCACATTGGTGAATAAGGGCCCTAATCTTTATACAAATTAAAAAAAGTAAAATAATGACAAGAGACAAAAGTGGAGCACAACAGCACCACACATATTTACTAATATGTAAAGGGGTCCGAATACTTTCCGTACCCACTGTAATAACATTTGTGCAATGGGAAACAGAGTTTGCCCATTTAGTTTGTGAACTGCTTAGGTCTGGTTTTCTTAGAATTTATACATTTTAATTGTTTAAGCTGTTTTACCTTGTGTCCCTATAACCAGTTCTTATCTTTTGCATTTTCCATAAAAAAATTTAAACATGTTTATGAGATATGACTCATACCTGTGGCCATTTATCTATAAACGGAATATGCATCCTGAGCCTTGTTTCAATTGTATCCCTCAAGAACTGGGCCGTTGGCTTCTTCCTACCACAAATCAGACATCATTACTGCAGACAGAGATCTATTTGAATTCAGTGTATGGAAAATCCTTATTTTTCATTGGCTGTTAAAGCAACCCAAAATATAAACATTGCATAATAAACATATTTAAATGGAGAATGAGTACTGCTCAAGTTAACTGAAGAATGAGTTCTGCTATATCACAAAATAACACATATAATAAGGTAGTTGGACCTATAAATACACATGGCAAGCCAATGGGCCTATAGTTAAAATTGAGTGTTGATAGTTGATATGAACAGTGACTAGTTATACAAGGATCTCAGTATTTGACATTTGTAGCTCACCTTGACACAAATGATAACAGACACTTTGGTAAAAATAAATCTGTTTTTTTAGCCTCTCAGAGTGACACACTTATGTATAGTAATGATATTTGCTTTGGACTCAGGGGGAGACAGGGCTGAAGAGGTGCCTGCAGGTGTTTCCAAATGCTTTCTTTTGGTAGTAAATTAAGATTATTTACTAATTAATTAATAATGTTAAGGCACATTGACGTGCATCATAGCTTATTTAAACACTACCAAACAGTCTAGGGCAGTGGTTCTCAACCTGTGGGCCCTTTGGGGGTCGATTGGTGCTCTCACAGGGGTCGTTCCTCTCTCCATAGCTGACCGCAGAGGCGGTAAAACAACTTTCATCTGCACATGCTCAGGGATAGGAACAGGCTTTATATAAGGGAAAGGGATTCTACACAAGTACTTGCTCTCTGAATAGTGAGTGATGTCACTTGGGAGATGGGGGAGGGGGAGCTTCTACACAGAACAACTGAGGGAGCAGGAGCAAACAAGAGACAAGTACTACTGATCCCAAAATAGTTTGTAGATTTTAATGTTTAAGTTGGATTTCTGTATGTATACATGTCAAATAATAATAATGTTTTATTCAAACTTTTCATACCCTTTCATTGTATATTGTGAATACCATAGGGTGATCTTACTGGTGTAGAAACGGAAGTGAGCATTGGGGCATAGAAGATGCATTTTACACTGGTTAATTCTATCACTGGTTAGTCCTATGCATGTTGGTTCTGCTCACTGCCCATCTTCCTATTGAAGAATGTTAATGATTAGTAATATAGAGCAAAAAAAATATTGTGGTCCCCTGATAAAATGCTCACATGTTAACAACTTGGCAGCACTAGATTACAAATGGATAAACCCTAAAAGAGTTTTTTGTTTTTGCACACTACAGTTTAGCCTGCATATAACCCTGATTGATATTTAGCATTTCAGAAATAATTGAATAACAATATTTTTTTAAATAATGTAATCACTGCTGCATTTTTACCTAGCGCAGCGGACTGCCTTAGCAAAGAAGCCAACATTGCAAGACGCAATTTCTTGGGTAGTCAGCAGAACAGTTATAGGATGCAAGGTGATGCAAATTCTACCAGTGAAATGCATTGATGTGGTCCTAGCAATGTCCCAATAACTTTATTAAGTGAATAATACATCCCTTTCTATATCACCATATCTCTTGTTCATGTTATCACTTGGACACAGTCTTAATTGTTACTTTAGAATTAACAGTCACAATCCGCCACAACAGAGCCCTGCCATCAGCATCCTACTTTGCCACTTTGATCTGGCAAAGTCAAATTGTCGAATTCAATGTCTTGCTGTATTTGCTACTTTGACAGGGTCGGATGCTTAATGAATAGCTAAATTATGTGTGCATGTAAGTAAAGTGATGCAAAAAGCTCCATTTATTCTGCTACCATTGTAAACATCCGAACTGAGACACAAATTCATCATATCGCAATGATGGGGAAGAGGCAAATAAATGTAAATTCAGACCTTTTCACGAATAAGTCCCTAAATGACAAGCCAGAGAGATTTAAAGAAAAAAATAATAAAATCATTAAAAACAAATGAGAATTACCTGTAAATTATGTCAGTAAGTAACTTAAGTAAATTTGCATACTAAAAGTTACATTTAAGGTGACAATCACCTTTAAAACTATCCCTTATTGAGGGATGGTTTGATTAAATTTGCCTTTTATGAATCATTAACTATTATATGGCTTACCATAGGTGGATATGTACTCTTTAACTAATTACTAATCCACCAATGCTGCTGAACAGACATCTACTAAACATTCAGGTTAGGGAAATTGCAAATGACAGCAGTGAATAATGTACAGCAATTCGGAATCAGAGCTAATTACACATACTTACTCAGCAGTTCCCAACTGGACAAGTTTTCGCTCCTCCTCAAGTAGCTCTGTCAGTTTCATATTGCACTGAGTGACAAAATGCAGTACTAGCTCACTACCTCCATTCTCAAACATCCCTGCAGCTGCAGGAGACATATCCAAAGACTAGAAAGAGGACGGAAGGACAAAAATATCACAAGCTTTATTACAATAACATTAAAAAAGGAAACCAGAACCAACAAAACAGTAAAATACCTATAGTAACAATGTTTTTTTTCCCCACACTCCGTATACAAACAGTACCATTTGGTGCTTGGTTATAAAAAAATATTTAAGATGTCAAAATAAAATCCCCAATATTCTATTTGTAGCTAAAATACCTGTAATGCCAAAAGGTGAACTGGATTTCTTAATTGAAATATATTATCCATACCTGTTTAGAAATGTACAGGTGTGTTCTAAGTATTTTATGGTATGTACAAGGATGCAGTGGTGTACCTACAAGGGTCATGGCAGTCTATCCCTGTTAGTGTGCCATGTGAAGAGGGGGCCCCAGTGCTGAACATACACCTGCCCAGGAGAGGTGAGTGCAAAGCAAAGAAGGGCAATGGAATCTTACATCTTCCCTTCTTCAGCCCCTCTGGTTGTGTACACACGAAGATGCAACTTTGCTAACAATTTATTAAATCTGCTGGATGTAGGGCCTGGAAAGTTGGATTCTGGGTATTGATTAAATGGTGCTGCCAAGAGCAACTGGAGCATTGCACAGCAATGTAACCTATAATAATAAGGTCACTGCAGAGGGCATTGGAATGAAAGTTGCATCTGATAGTGAGACTTAATTTACAATAAAAGTATCCATTAATTATTGGACCTCATATAACAGGTCACAGAGGGTACCAGGAGTATATAGTTGCATACAGCTATCTAGAGAAAACACAGATGAGATAGGTAAGTAGTGGTTACCAGTGACAATGAAAAAAATTATTACCTTGGCTCCTGCAGCAATAGCCTCTGAGGACCAGCCATAGTCTGGTACATACTGTAGAGCTGCAGAAAGGATGCGCTGCTGTAATTGCTCCTCACTCTCATAATCTTCAGATTCATCTCCTGCCTGATCAGTGTATCTGAAAGTAATAGAACTCAGTACAATGTAGATTTCACAAGTGGCATTTAAGCAAACAGCTACTGCATGGTTAGTTATTTTATTAAAACAATAAAATACTTAAATAACTTCATTTAAAGTAAGATATTAAAGATGGGCAAGGCATTTCTATCAACACAGACAAGAATGATATTTTGGTTAGATCTAAGGACAGTGTACAAAATGCAAATCATTGCACAGTGCAACTACCAGCTGCATTTTTTATTTTCCACAGCGTACGGTAAAATCGACTTTACTTCTTAAGTTATTAATAGTTATTATATATTAAATATGTGCTTCCTAAAAATCTAAATTGTGTCTATATAAAGTATGATATTTAGCTTTAAAAATTGGGCCTTAGGCACAATTCCTGAATATGCTTCATGTAAAGAACTATAGCAAATAATGGGACTAGGTGGGCTCTGTTTAACAACATGGCTGCTATGAATAACAAAAAGAACCACAAAGCAATAGAATACATGAATTTTACTTCAAAAATAACATTTTTACAAGTGCTGAATTTAAATAACTGTTATGCCAATCCAAATAGGAGGCAAATATTGTGGTTTTATTGTGTTGCTGGCATATAGGCTAAATGAACAAATATGATTTATAAATAGGATCCTATATACAGTAGTGTTATTTTAGTTTCTGTTACCTGTCTGTCTGCTTATAGTTAAGCTAAACATTATTGGGCACTTCATGTACATGTATTATCTACGTTTCCATAGGTAACAATATGGTTAAGTAGAGGTTTGTTTACTTAACAGATAATTGATGGCTGCAACTACAGTACAAGGAGGGAAAACAAACTCAAAATAATACAAATCAAGAATTAGGGGGTTGTTTACTAAATTGTTGCATAAAGGTGTGAATTCGCCAGCTAAAGACAGTCACAATAGACTGCTACTGTCACAGTCACATCTTTATAATAAAAATATTCTTGCAGTCACAACTTTACTATGGAAAATTGTCACAGTTGCAACTTTAAAAATTGTCGCAGTTGCGACTTTACAATGGGGAAATTGTAGCGGATATTCTACAATTTCTGCTGATTGAGAATTCGACAGTCGAATTCACAACTTAGTGAATAACCCCCTTAGTCTTCAATAATAACATTTAACCATATTAACATTTGACACTGTGATTTCCCATTCCCCCTAATAAGTAAATACCTGGGAGGAGTCTGTTGATGGTATTGTTCTTGTTCATCATGCTCTGGAGACTCTTCATGTGTAGATGAAGAGGAAATAGGTGGTTGCTTTCGATCTTCAACTCTCAAAGCAGATGAGCCCCAAAATGTCCGAGGCCTGAGTAAAACTGGCTGTACAAGAACTGCAAAGGGGTCTGGGTCAGACAATGTAATGGGTATAAGCTAGACCTTACTAACTCTAGGATTTATAAAATGTTGTTTCGTAAAACAAGGAAAACCCCTGTAGTATCGGACTGGAGTGCTTGGGGTCACCAGAAAACAAGAGGTTAGGAGCTCTCAAAGCTAAAGATTTATTTGTCTCTTTACTGCATTAATCCCCATGATTTAATTGTATACTTCCCCTTTTGTGTCTCCTCCAACATTTCTAAACAAGCCTGTGGAATATGTTACAATGGTGTAGATTAAAAACACTAAATAGGCCCACCAAAGCCTGAGCCTACTGTGATTTTTCCATGTCTTGGTGGGCAGGACCGGCAGCCCCCTGAACAGGTAACTCTTTTCGAACACTTGGTTATAAAAGAAATGCTGTTATTAAAGGACCAGTAACTCCAGAAAAATACAATTGTCATTTGGATTAGCATGGCAGTCAGTCCTAAATAGCAATTATAAAATGGCATCTTTGAAGTTGAATTATTGGTTTGTGTTGTCTCTCTGTATGTTCAAAATGAACATTCTGGGGCACTTCATAAATATGCTTTGAAAAAAGCAAATAGACTTTTTGTGATGCTTAAAGATATTTTTGGAAAAGTCTGTTTAAGATGGTATGGACAAGAATTTTCTCCCTTTGTAAAACCTAGGAGTGTCCAGGTGTGACAAACACTCTGATTAAGGGTGACTGAGTTTGTAACCTTTCCTTCTTCTAGTCAGTGTCACTATCTGGTGGGGGGCACTCAAGGAGAGGAAGCAAAGCCTCTTGTATGTTTACAGTACAGGACTCTACTTACTGATAACCATGTCAGAGATTTGGTCTATGCTCTAACCTAGTAATATTGTCCTACATTCAAAGAATACAAAGGGGGCAGAAGTAGCAGGTTGGGAAGGTAAGTAAAAAGTGAAAACGGGGTCTGACAGCCAGTCCTAAACAATTTCTTAGCATATGGTGCATGCAAAATAAAGCACTGCAGCCTTCTAAGTTTTGTTTGAGAGCTTCCCACTAGAGGGTTCTCCTCCATGACTACCATTACAAAGGATTCATTCTGTTGAATCAAAGAAAAGGAGAAGGGATAGAGAGGCAAAACTTTGGATAAGTTTTCTTTCCAAGTAGGTAGGGCACTAAAGTAGACCCTGTGTAACAGAAAAGGGCAACCACTTAGGATTCTGCAGCAGAAGTAGAGCAGAAGATACTAATATATTTTTCTCGAGTACTATTGAAGGAAAGATAGAAAGGTGTGAAGAAAATAAAACTCTCCTGAAAAAATTCACAGTGACCAAACCAGAGATAAAAGCACTGGAAGGAAAGTCTCTCCTACTTCCAAACTAACCACAACTAAATATAAACTGACACAGTAAATCAGAATACCTCTGCCTGTCATTTAACTTTTCCATTCTAAGGCTGCAAATGTGCTTAAACCGGGATTGTCACATAGTCCCAAAGGGGTATAAAATTGAAGCAATACAGCCCCTGTTTTGTCAGGAGTGTGCTTGCACAACCTCTAGGCAGTTAAGAATATGAACCTTGAACTGTACTGGAGATGGGCCTGGAGATAATAGTTTTATTAAGAATGGAAATGACGGTATCTTAGTTATGCCTCTCAGAGTAGGAATTTAACCCAAAGAAGAAGGGCCTCCAACTGTTTTATACTTTATATTGTACGGCTGCACTAGTTTGTTCCAATAGCAGTAGTCTAAAATAGCTCCTATTTTCTTTAATGTAGTCATCAAGTGACCACTTTAATTATTTAAAGCAGTAAACCTCCTATGTGTCATAGTTGTGAGAAGTTATGAAAGTAAATGGGAAGCTGTTCTAGGCAAGTAGCCTAGTATTGCATCTAATGTCCTTTCCATAGAAGATGGCCTTTTCTCCATTATGCTGCAATTCTCAACCTAGGCAAGAGAAAATCTCCTGAAAACAGACATGTTTTCAGAAAGATCAAATCAGCACTAGAAAATACTTTTAATTTTTTTAAAGCAATAATAAAAAGTTAATTATATTGGTGTGTATTTTGCTTTACTTCATTTATGAGGAGCATAGTTGCTAGTCAAAAAATCTACATTATTGAGATGCTAGCTTAGAGCAACTGTGCATGAAATTACACACGCTCATTAAATATTGCACTTTTTAAATAAACAGTGCATATTTAATTTGTATTTGGTAGTGTAAATTTAAATAAAGATTTGAAGTTGTTACATATACTACCAATACTATATTATTCTAATAATTGTCTGCCAACAATACTGCAGAAAGTATAAAGTCATGACCAAGGCAGTTCAAATTTTCCAAATATAAATAAATGGAAACATATAGGGCAGTGGTTCTTAACCTTGTTTGAGGTACCGAACCCACCAGTTTCATATGCACATTCACCGAACCCTTCTTTAGTGATAAATCACTTGACCTCTGTGTCTTGACCTCCATGGCGGAGGCTCCGCTGAACCCCTAGGGTTCGATAGAACCCTGGTTAAGAACCACTGATATAGGGGGTTATTCACTAAGGTGCGAATTTGACTGTTGAATTCTCAAACAGTGGATTCCCATAGCAAATCCGCAACTGCGAAAATTTCCCCATTGTGAAGCTGTGATCGCGACAATTTTCCTTAGTAAAGTCACGACGCCGACAATATTCTCATTCTAAAGATGCAACCATCTTTAGCTGGCAAATTCACACCTATACTCAACAATTTGTACTTTACTGAATAATCCCCACAATGCGGTTCCAAAAATCACATTTCCACAAATCGGTGCCTCCCCAGTTCCTTGGAAATAACATGCAGAACATGGGGAGAACCGTGTGTACTTGAGAGCTGTCATAGCCCCTATTATGTAAAACAGACTTCAAATAATTGTTTTGGTGTCTTGTGTGAAACCAACCCTCCAAATTATGATTGCATTCATTGCAGTTTTTCATTTTAAGGCTTTTGAATTTACACATAAATGTTTATTTTTGTAAAATGCATCTGAACATGAATATAAAGAAAATGTCATTTTATAAAAATATAAATGTATAGCAGAATCGATTAGAATTCCGGCTGAAGACTATAGAACTCCCTGAATATTAAGCAGCCACCAACTCTCACTAGGTTTTGTTAAACTATAGTAGGCCCCTATATCTTCTTTTCAGTGACCCCTGAACTTTAACACTGCCCTACCAGCAAAACTAATCCTCATACTGTAATGGGAAGGAGAAAATGCCGTGACCGCTTTAACTTCCGGTCCTTTGCCCTTCACTTCACCTTCTAGGTGCCTGACCCCCTACTCCTACTCTTTCAGATAATCTATTATCTCCCCTCTTCCTTCTCCTCACCGGGCTTTCGTTTCCCCAACAGGAGCAGAAACTTTCGCCCGCCAGCAGCATTCAACACCCTTGCCACCGAGGCTGCCATCTTGGAAGCTGGCAGCTCAGGGCGAGGCTTAGGAACAGAGCTGCCAGATGAAGGGCGTGGTATTTTATAAAATACATGTTCCAGAGACGGACTTCCGGCAGGTCAGGGCTGCGGAGAGGCGGAAGTAGAGTGCTGTGTTTGATTGTGACTGAAGGACTATTGTATAGGTGGGTTTTTTTATGAGTAACAAAGTGTGGAAATAAATTGTGTAAAAGTTGTATCTATCTATATATATATATATATACATATATATATATACATATATACACCAACGTGTTTGCACATAGGATTATCTTTGTGCTTCTTATTGTATCTATTCATAGAAGTGTCTGATAATGTGTAGTTTTATTTCTTAATTATTACAGTGTTTTAATAATGGCACTATAGAATTATATTTGTATAACGCAGCAATCACCGCAAACTCTTTATTGGGTGAATAATTACACACAACATGTTTCAAGTGGGTACCCTTTGCCAAGTGTATGTGTTTGTAAAGGTTGACAGGCAGTTTTAAGTTTACTCTTTACAAGAAATGTGAAAATATGCTTTCTTTATCCTTTGTAAACTAGATTAAGCATAATGGTATCTGATTTAATTCTTCCACCCTGGAAATGTGGTTTGCAAACTTTGCAGTGGTTTCATTTGTAATGTATCAAAATAGACAGTAAGTGTATATTGTAAAGTAGAGGATATAATTTGCAGACTGATTAATATTTGCTTTGAAGCAGCATATTTGGAAATGGTTAATGTCTTTTATCTTTATATTCCAAAAATGTTATGCGCCCAAAATTGGTGCTGCCATAAAGAACCACTTGTAGCTGTGGGTTCTACTTTTTTTTTTCAGGCAATCAATGGCACAGCTACTTTTACAAAAGCTGCTTATAACAGGCATTTGTTTGATTTCCAGATAACCTATGTTGTGTTGAAGAAAAGGTAGCTATAAGAAAAGAGGAATCTATGGGTTGCACCTTAGAAAGCTCTAGTTTATATATTGTTACACTCTTCATTTCTAGGTACATTTGCAAGTCCCTTCTTAATGAAACTTATACTGCTCACGTATGCAACAATGTTGTTGTCTTTCAGCTGACTTGACCAGTTATCCCTTTGTGTCTGACAACCTTTTTACAACTATTATGAACAACAAACATGCAATTGGGGAAAATTTGAGTACTTTGAATGAAAAAACTAGTTGAGGTGAGAGTATTTGGCAGGTAGATAAGATCCTTGGCTTTCCCAGAATTTTAGCTGCATGTATTCTGGTTACTCGGTCTGAGAACAGCTGGACCAATAGTCATTCTGGAATTTGGTCAAATAGCACACAATAAGTTATTTAGCCTCTTTTGCCAGATGATTACAAAACATGGAAGTTGGCCTTGTGTTTAATATCTGAACTACACTAACGCAACTTTCTCTAAGGTCTCGTGGGGGGGGACACAGGAACAGGGGTAAAGTTCCCTTCCACTGGAAGCAGGGTACTAGAACAACAAAGCTCCTCCCCTATTGGCTTTACCCATCACACACAGCAGAGGTAGCCAGTTCTTCTAGTTCTGAGCCCTCCATCCTTTCTCCCACTACATTCTGTGTCCCACAGAGTATCCTATTGAAAAATTTGGTTTAAATGCTTCTGCAGTACCATGTGCCTCTTCCTCCAGGTAAACTGACTAGCCACCCGGTGTCGAAATTGTGAGGTACCTATTCCTAATCCTCAATAAGGGGATTCTCCCTACTTGCAATTTTTCCTTCCTCCTTTGGGGCAATGAGCCTCATAACTTAGAAGGAATAGTCTTCCTTTATAACACATCGGCACTGTGGGGGAGAAAATTCTCATATAGAAAGGCAAAAGAATTAAAAATAGAGGACATCTATTCCTATTAAATTTAGCCCTTTTACAAAGAGTGGTGCTTCACTTTTCTAAGGGATAGGAGCTTCACACAAGTGCCACAGCAGTGCTAGACTTAGTGCGCAACAAAGAAGCACCTCAAAGACCCGCTGACCGCCATCTTGGCTGGTTTAAGACGGCGCTCACTGTATTTGACCGCTCCAATCTATTCTAAACTCTGGTGCCAGAATTCTCTCTCTACAGAGAGGACGGCCCTTCTCCCAACCTCACTCTGCTCCCTGGCTTCCTGTAACTAAAAGAATTATTTACAGTGTTCTCCTTTTGACATTTAAGGCATTCCACTCTCTTGCCCCACCCTACATTTCCTCACTCTTATGTCTGTATGTTCCTCTGCGTCCACTACGTTCTAATTTTTAGAACTAAAAATGATTAAGATTAATAGGGATGCGCAAACTTTTGCATATGACTGTACTGTACACATGCTAATATACATATCTAGCAAACTACTTTTTGAGGTGTAGTAATAACACATTTTGAAACAGTTTCTTATAACAGACTGTGATGAATGCAAATAGTTTTTTTAACATACTTGGAATTTGTCCAATTTATGCAGAATGGAAGACCAGGGATTATCAGTGTTGCCTGGCCAGCATGTTGCAGTGACATGGGATGACAGCTCCTCAATAAAGAATCTCCAGGAGTTTGTATTAAAGTTACAGGAAAGTGTTTCACCACAGGGGAATGTATCTGTAGAGAACACAGACCGTCTGCTGTTGTGTAAGTCCAGGGGAACTGATCAGTAAACTTTACAAGCTCAATTTTTATGCTGAAATGGTATTTTCTGTGCACACACTCTGCAATGTTATACATTTAAAATAACAGTAACACCAAAAAATGCATTCATAGTCATTATATATTCAATCTGTGCTTCCAGAAATTGTAAAATTCTGTCTAGAAAGTATATTATTGTTCTATTAAGATTTTAAAATTGGGATTTTATTTTGCTCTTCCTGTATATGTGTGTTTTAAAGCACCATAGAAAATAGAAGAACAATATGGCTGCTATCGATAAAGATAAAGGAGGTTATTGACTAAAGGGAGAATTTGAATGTCAAATTCTCAATCAGCGGATTCCCATAGCAAATCCGCAACAAATTTCCCATTGTAAAGTCACGACCGCAGCAATTGCAAAGTTGCGACCGTGACAATATTCCCATAATGAAGTTATGACTGTGACAGTAGCAGTCTATTGCGACTGTCTTTAGCTGGCAAATTCACATCTTTATGCAACAATTTGAACTTTACTCAATAACCCCTGAAATGAGAGGCAGAAAGCAATAGATTTTAAAAGATAACTTTGTACAAGTGCTGTATTTGAATAACTGCCATGCCCATCCAAAAGGGAATTTTTTTGGGTTATTCAAAGTGATTCTGATACCTAGTGGGGTTCATGACTGCTCACGCCACTGTGGTGCCATTGTAAAGTAAAGCAATGACTATGGCACTGTGAAACTTATGTTGATACAATTAGCGCTATACGCAATGCAGGGCCTGCTGTGTGTCAGAATTGCTCTAAAGCAGCAGTTCTCAACCTTGTTGAGACCACGACCCCCCTCTGACATCATCGGCCGTGATGACGTTTTGGCCGAACGTCATCACGTACGCATGTCACATGGTGACGTTCGGCTGAAACGTCATCACGCCGCGCGTCACGTGATGATGTTTAAGGCCGATGTCACCCGCAGGAACCCTTATAAGAAGGGTTACTGCGGGTGCTTCCGGTAGTCGGCGCGGTTATCGACCCCAGTGGGACGGCCTCGCGACCCACAGGTTGAGAACCGCTGCTCTAAAGGATAAAATATAGTTAATAGCAGAAAATTTTGTTTGGAACAATTTATTACTAATCTATGGAAAGTAATAGTGTTATAAATCAGCTTTTACTGTATTATAATTGTATTGCATATATTTGATTGACTGCATAAATATCATTACACTGTACATAGTCTGTGCTATCACTGGAATCCTTTCCTCCCTTTTAGCGGCTCATGCTGATTCCAGCTTTGATGTTGTCATGCTTGGAATGGTCCCAGGCAGTCTGTGCTTACACAGCTCTGAAGTACTTGCAGAGGCTGCTCGAATCTTGAAGCCTGGGGGAGAAATGATTATCCAGGAACCTGTGGCTGCTGGAGCTGGTAAGATGTTTGTCACATATACATTAGGTATTCGACATTTCTAAGTGCACTTTCTGTATACCAAGCAGCATAACTGACAGAATCATGAGCACTCCTTTAAAAAGTGGCAGAATTTAGTTTTTTGGTTTGTTACTCATTAGATACCTCCTTAGGTGTGTATTTGATTGTTTGTTGGATTTTTGTAAATATTTTTTCTTCCAATGATTTTATTTAAAAAAAAATAGGGCAAAACACAGAAAGCCTTGTGGTAAAAAGGTATGAAAGCCTTTCCAGATTTAGGATGTATGTATAATATTGAAAGTTAATTTTCTCTGAGATGCCCTGTAATTGTCTTCTCCACCCTCTCTCTACAGCTTCACAGATGGTGCACATGCTTAGTCAACACTTACTCAATATACATGTTATCTGAATGTAGAGGGAGACAAATATCAGTAGGCAGGATTAGAATGTAATGTTTCAAAGTTGGTGATAACGTTAATTGTTCTGGTGAAAGCAGCAAAATGGTATATTCTGAAGACTTTTCAATTAGATACTAGCAAAAATGAGCAGGGTTATAATGGAAGGAGTGGTGAAAATAACTAAAAGGGCAATACACTAAACCTGCATTATGTTAAAAGTTAATAGTATATGAACTGTGAAGTATATCTATAGTTGTAAACTATTGGCTACAATGGAAAATTATTTATGTGGTAGAAAAAAATTCCATGTTCTACCTGTTAGTTTAGCCCCTCTGATTACTTGCATCTGAATGGAGTTTGCTTTGCACTTATTGAATCAGCTGCAGATACCTTCTAATTGGCAAAGTTGGTAAGAAAATGTCAAATGGAAGTGTTACAGTAATACTTTATTAAAGATGTTATCTAAAGTGTATGCAAAATGTATAAATGTGGATAACCCAGCGCATATATAGGCAATAATACTGAACATTCTTATCAGTACATTTGTGATTCCCCTTGAAATGGGAGTATTTCAGGAATGCCTTCTATGGCCAATATCAAATGAGATGTTGTTTTTCTGCTGCATGTTACTGTAGTGACCAACAAACTCTTAATCATTCCAATTTACTTATTTGTGAATCGCTGCTTGAAAAAGTGCTTTCAGCAATGTTTTTAAATTGTTTGGAATAGTGTGCTGGCAAGTGAATGGGAACTGGTGGGGTGTCGCTACAACAACAAAATTCCTCATCTGACAATTTTATATATTTGATTTATTTTAACACAGGGGAAAGTGATGCTTTTTTATATTTTGGGACTATTTTTATATATTATAGGAAAGAGTGAACTTATACAAAATTCTAGGAATTAAAAGAAAAGTAGAATCAAAAAATGAAATTTTCTCAAATGCATTTATAGTTGCTGTATATTCAGTATGTGCATTCAAAAATGTTAAATTGTGTCTATAAAGTCTGATATATAGCTTTAAATATTGGACTTTGGTGCACTTCCTGAATATGTATTATGTAAAGCACCATTGAAAACAATAGGACTGGGCAAGATGGCTGCCATTAGTAAAGATAAAAACAGTAAGAAATTAATAGCATTCAAACTTCAAGAATAACATTTCTGCATGTGCTATATTTAAATAAATGTCATGCTAATTCAAATGAGAATATTTATTTTTTGACTGATACTGGTCTTTTAAGGGATGCTATTCTTTAGACAGTAGATACTCTTATAATGTTTACTACTTGTTTGCAGCTATTGCAAGTAAGTATTTTTTCCATAAGAAAGTGATATTAACTATTGATTTGTGGCTCCTAGATAAAGGGAATCAGCTCAGGACCTCAGCACGCCTCTGCTCTGCCCTCACACTTTCCGGTCTTACAGAAGTTACGCAGGTAAGAAATCATCCCCTTCATTCAGCAGTGGGGATACCTCATTATCTTTCACCACTGAGTCCACGTATTTAGAGCATTACTTCAGGACCCAAACCATTGCAAAACTACTTATTCAATAGCAAGTCAAGAGCTTCTTCCCCACTGTTTCCAGTATTTATGTTGGTGTAATCATGTCATTGCACATGCATGACTTTGTTACCTTGTTAATCAAGTAATTAAAATAACACCCTAACAACAAAATATTTCTTTAACCAACCTTAACTAATTCAGATCAACTATGATTGGACTGTTTTCTTCTGCTAACCAAAAATTCTTACACTCACTTATCTTTGCAATAATATTGTGGTACATGTTGTGCTTGCATAGGGGATGATTTACCAGCTCTATCTGTACCATCACAGGAGTACTGTCTCTCTTTATGATTGTGATACACTGAGACTTGTCTCACTTTATGATTGAGATCCATAGTAACAGAAAGATGGCTTACATTAGGCTGTTCTGCTAGCAATAAATTGTGTTTATTTGAAGGTGAACTTGCTACCCTCATTTTTATATTAAAAATAACCAAAAATCATTCTTTCGCACAGTAAGCTGTGCCTCCTTGTCTATCTAAGGGAAAGTCATTTGGAAGAATTAACATAAACTTTTCCGCATCTTGCTTTTGGTTATTTTGTGATTTATATATAGAATGAGAGTAATAATAATAGGGAACCAATACAGGATTTATTTGTCAGTTTTTTGTTTTTTTTCGTCCTTTCAGCTGTTGCAAGAGTTCTTGAGTCCACAGCAGATACAAGAAATTGGTAAACGAATAGGTTACAGTGGAAATGATATAATCACTATCAGGTTAAGGGCAAAGAAACCAAATTTTGAGGTGGGATCTTCTCGGCAGCTGTCACTTCCTAAACGCCAAACTGCAGGTGAGAAACTTAAAGAAGTTTTTGTCGCCATACCTTGGTAGAAGAAGGTGTATATTGCAGTGATTGAGTATATATTTTAATTTAGAACAACTGTAAACAGGAAACGCCTAGAACCGAACAAATCTAGTGGATGTTCATATGGTAATTGATTCTTTCACATGTTAGGTTGAACTTTATTGAGCAGCATCCCATTTCTACCTCTGGTTAGCTATGTTTGTTTAATCTAATGTTTTATTTATGCTCTCCATTGTTTTACTGAGAGAGAAGAAAAAAAATATTGTACATTTTGTTTTGCCAGCAAAACCCTCTGTTGATCCAGCTGCAGCAAAACTCTGGACTCTGTCAGCTAATGACATGAATGATGAGGATGTGGTAAGTGTTTTATTTGCCTTTATCATTATGCCTTTCCGTGTCTCCCTCTCCGCTCTCTCTCCTTCTCTTCTTCTTTTGTCTTCTTCTCTCTTCTTTTCTCTCTCTCTCTTTTTCTTCTCTCTTGGATGCAGCCAAATTGGGATTTCTGAGGTACAACATATTTACGGTATGTATTATTTAACCTTTTAAAGGAAAAAAATAGGGCTAGGCAGGGGTTTGTTTATTTAATAGATTAAAGTTGAAGTTAGAGCAACCACAATTAAGGAATAGAAACTCAAAATAATACAAATCAAAATTTGAGTTTTAAAGATAACTCTTTTTACCAGTGCTATGTGGAAGTAATTGTCACTCCAATACAAATGGGATTTATTCTTTTTCTGTTTTTCTGGTCCTTTAACTTCTCTGTAAGGTCAGTAGGAGTTGTTTTCCAGTTGGAAGAACCCCATTAAAAGTAATTATCCTTTGATATGTGCTTCATAAATACATTTTAACTGCTTTTTGAATGCGTAGTAAGCTTATACAGAATACATTTACATGTTCAAATAATTTGCCTTTAGCCATAAATGGATTCGTTTTGGCTAAAGCAAATCTAATTATTTTGTGATTTTACAGCTTTGTGCACCTGAAGATGACATTTGCTCACAGATGCCGACATATAAGATGTGGGTTCGTTGTTTAGGAACAGTGTGCTTTAATATGTGCATTAGGATTAAGTTCAGTATTAATTTTTTCCCTAAGGGTAAAATTTTCTGCATTTGTATGAATCCTAAAATAACTGAGGTAGTTTACACCCCATTGGCTATACTACAGAGAAGGGCATTCTGACTGAATGGGGGGGTTGTAGGTGGACTTTCAGTCTCTTTATTTGGCAACTCTGTCTGAAAAAAGGTATCTTTGCACAACATACAATGCATATAAATAAAAAAAAAATATATATATATATATATATATATATATATATATATATATATATATATATAAAATGATCTCATTGGTTAAAAACAAAAAACTTTAATCCATCGGTTAAAAAACAGGTTGTTGCAATAGGAGATAAAAAAATAAAGGACAGAGCACCCCCTAACGCGTTTCGCGCTTAGGGCGCTTAATCATAGGTGTGGGTGCTCTTGAGGACACAGTATAAGTAGTATAAACTTACCCCTCAGCTGGCATCCTGATTGCAGACCCCTGCACATGTAAATGATAAAAGTCATGCTGTGTAGCGGCAGCTGGGGTGACGATGCGTACAGCAGCCGGGCTGGGATCACACGTGATGCAGAAGTAACCGCATAACAATTAGTAGCGTCAGAGCTGGGTGTTACCCAGCTGCCGAGATACGGCAAGCCATTTGAGTCAAAATTGTAAAAAGGCAAATCAAAGTGTGACGCTAGTATGTACAAGAGTTGTGAATATAAAATTGTGCCGGTCTGCAATCTGTTGCTCAATTGTGGGAGAAGTAACAACCTGTTGTAAATAAAGAAGTATGAAGTAATACATATAAAGCTTGGTAACTGGCGGCGCTCAGTATAAGTGGACAAAAAAGTAAAGGTGACATGGTCCATATATGCAAATTAAAGGGGAAGTTAAAGGGAAGTAAATAAACAATCAGGCAACAATAAAAGTCAAGTTTATACTACTTATACTGTGTCCTCAAGAGCACCCACACCTATGATTAAGCACCCTAAGCGCGAAACGCGTTAGGGGGTGCTCTATCCTTTATTTTTTATCTCCTATTGCAACAACCTGTTTTTTAACCGATGGATTAAAGTTTTTTGTTTTTAACCCTTGGAGTGCTGGTTTTTCTATCTATTTCTACATGTTGGCTATTCGAGCACCCAATTTGTTTTGACTACTACAATTAAGGATTGAGCGAACCCATCCTTTTCTATACTTGTTTTGTTTATACCTAATTAACTGTCTGAAGAGTTTTTTCAGTACTTGGTTACGTTCAGTTTACTTAGAGTTTTGTATATTCATTTCATTCTTAGGATCTTTTGGATTCTGATGAACTCCTTGACCAAGAGGATCTAAAGAAGCCTTCTGCCTCCTCCCTGCGTGCCAGCAGTTGTGGAGAAGGCAGTGAAAAGAAACGCAAAGCCTGCAAAAACTGGTGAGAATCCAAGTGTTCTTTACTGAGAGGGAAGTCTTTTCAATGTCTGGCAATTATATACTACAGCGATGGTGAACCTATGGCATGCGCGTCGCCACCACTGCTATTCCTGATGCCCCCCAGCAAGCAAGCGGTCCTTCAGTGCAGACTGCGAACCCGACCTGACAGTTTTCAGGTCGGATCCACAATCTATACTAAAAGACTGCTCGCTCACTGGGGAGACCTCCTCCCCCAACGCAGGAGCGATAACGTCACTCATCAGCGGCTGCACTTCAGGGGAAGGCTCTGGCAGGTGACGTCTCAGGTTCACCATCACTGTACTGTAATATACTTTATAGCGATAATAAATCTCATTTTGCAGTCAGAGGACTTTGTTTTGGGCAATTTTAACTATCTATATATTTTATTTTATATCTGTTTAACATGTAGGACGGAGTGGGGAGGGAATTTACAAACAAGCATTGAAATAATATTTTAGTAATGTGAAATATGAACTTGATCTATGAAGCTGGGCTGGCTTTGTGATTTAACACCTTGTGATACAAATAACTTTGCAGCATTCCAACACAATTTGGTTAAGATAACTCAATATTACTTAGTACATTTACATGCAGTCTAGAGAAAATGCTGTCAATATATTAGAATATGTGTATGTATGTGCAGCCCTGCTACATCTTTACATCTGTACATTTAAATACTTATTAATCAAGTATTATTTGACTGACCAGCTCAGCCCCTTGGAGTTATTGTTTATTAAACAAGGATTCTAAGTTCCATTAGATACTGATTTATACTTTGCTACATTTATCAATATGTAAGAAAGATTCTATGTAGTAAATATTCTAGAACAGGGGTCCCCAACAGGCGGACCCAAACTCCATCCTGTCCGGACCGCGGCAATGTGCGCTACAGCACAAGACAGCTCCTACAACACAGAGAACTCCTCCGCTGCCAGCTGTCTGTGCTGTAGCGCTAAGTTGAGCGCCATAGCGATTCCTCTCCCCAGCAATCAGT
>WMED01003582.1:0-21948 GCA_019650415.1 Pipa parva
GCAGTCGCCCAAACTGTTCGCACTACTTCGGACAATGGTGAATTCCCCCCTTGGACTTTAGCCAATAACCACCTAAATGCAGAGCGACAAATACTCTTCCTGAGTGCGCTAACAACATAGGGCAATCTTTCCTTCAGTGACTCATTTTACGACACCCAAATCACAAATTGTCGTGTGCAGATTGCTTTTCACAGAAAAAATGGCATCAACCGTTGTGGAGTTAGCTCATTGTGTTTTGTTTTTTTTTTGTTTTTTTTTATACAATTAACTATTATTTGCATGGATAATCAGAACTATTTAAACACATATACATTTACTATTTATACCTGAAGTGGTGGGTTGTGGTAGATTTCCTTTAAGTTGGTTGATGGTGGGTAATTTAGAATAGAGAAGTTCTGAAAAAGAGGGATACAAGGGAGGAAAAACACACCACTACTATTCCCTATGTACTGAGAGTAAGAATAAAGGTGCTGGGTGTTTTTTTATCAATGATCAAATAAATCTGGAAAGGGGGAAGGGATGAGATTGCACCCGCACACTTATATAGAAGTGACCAAAGTTAGGAGATAGTGGACTTATCTCTTATTCTAACTTTGATCACTTCTATATAAGTGTGCGGGTGCAATCTCTTCCCTTCCCCCTTTCCAAATTTATTAGAATAGAGAAGTGTCTCTTCTCTGGTGAACCCCTGGTGCTGAAATGTTTGTGCACTGAATACAGCACATTCATGCGAAGATCTTAGGTTGTGTTTTCTCTTACTGCATCAGTGAGTTGTTCTTTCCCAGATAGAAATTTGAATTGGCCCTTAAGGTGTACTTATAGAAGATCTCTATCATAAATATTATAATTCTATTCCCTGATTACTGCATGTGCTGTCTCCAGAAATTCAGTTTTACAATACTACCATCACAGTGATTCCAGCCATCGGTGAAAGTTAGTAAAATATACCTACTGTTCTATTTCTAAATCTCTTTAGGCTGGGTTTACACTAGCTGATTTAAAGCTGAGTTGTTTTATTTAGGCTCATTATTGTCAAGACACAGCACATAACCCATAGGCGCTTCATCACAGACCACGTCACGCACGTTAGAAAAACGACCACTTCTTTTATTTAAAATAAAATAATATCAGTCACTTTCATTTCAGTATAAATAATTTAATATTGTTTTTCTTATTTACAAAACATGGTATATACAAATGCAATGTTTCACATTTATTCTGCAAATTCATTACCAGTGAAAAATATAAAATCTCAGAAAAACACAAAATAAATTCCTTTGCTATTTACACATTACTATTTGTTATACTTTGTAAAATACATGCAAACTATATGAATATTACAGTTTACTTCGATAACAGCAAGAGCTTTATAATCCTGTCTCTTGGCTCCATCATTTGCATGTATCTGAGTTAACTTAGCCACAAGCCTATTTAATCATCTGCCAATACATCACGTATACTCATCATGTGTGTGTAAGCCAGGTAATTCTTTTACAATTATATAAAATCAAGTCATTCACAAGGATAATTCTATATAAAGATATATCCCTTTAGGAAGAAGGTTTGTGACACTCCTTCATATTTTTTTCCATTGTGCAAAGAGAGCAATATACCCATTGGTAATACACTATAAAGGCTGGGTAACCTCAAATCTCCTGCTACATAATGACATTTTTTGTATAAGGCTCCTTCCTACAGATAGTCTTTTGCATTACTGCTCTTTAAAAAGAAAAAGACTCCCATCTTCCTTTTGCAAACTATCAGCGGTCATTATTTACTGTTCAGCCGTTTCATGTACAACTAGATCCTGTACATGCACTAAACTAAATGAACATGGTCCATATCTGATCTGGATATGGATGTGAACCAGTTAAGTAAATGGCATAAGAAGAGAAAAAAAAACAAAATATTCTTTACAAATCTTTTACAGGTTTGGCAAAAGGAATGAGATACAGGAGGTTATTGACTAAAGTCCGAGTTGCAGTGCTTTTTTTGGAAAAAAATATTTGCCAGTACGAGAGAGAGAGAGAGAGAGACTGGGCGTCTATCAGTCTTCAGATTTTCTGGTACGCCGTACCGGAGCATTCCGGTGCAAAAAAAAGCACTGCCGGGTTGTCTCATAAAGGAGTGAATTCGCCACTTCACCATATTTGGGTATTTGGCAAATTTTGCAATGTGGTAAATTCACCAGCTAACGATGATTGCACACTACCCAATAGAAGGCTACTGTCACGGTCAGGACTTCACTATGGGTTGTGAATTTGCTATGGGAATCCTCTGTTTAGTCAATAAGGAATAGAGAATCAGAGGATAGCTGACCAAAGTGATGAGAATTCACTTCAACAGTCGCATTCTCACTTTGATCAATAACCCGCACAATGTCACATAAAAAAAGATCAGAGTTATGGCAATGACTCAGAGTCCATTCCGAAGGTACACAATGATGAAAAAAATGCGTGAAAATAACATTATTATGGAAAGTTACAGGAAGTTCCTAAACTTTATCAATATGCAACGCCTCATAGTCAGTGAAGGAGGATACTGTGGATTGGTCAAAAACAGATGCGGTCACAAGTTTGTATCATCACATGGGATTGGCAGAAATTCCTTCTCAATGTTTTCAAGTAACACAAAGTCATATCGGCACAGTATTGGTCTGCAAAACAGAAAGGGGACACCATATTGTTTTGGGGTATGTAAACAAAACACAAAAAAAAATACTTTTTTTTTTTTTAAATAAACTACTACTTAGTATTAGGAAGACGTTTTGCTAAAATACAGAAAGGGGCTTGAAATTTGAATCCAACATTTAGGTACTTAAAATAACACAACCTTTTCATGGCTATGAATCAATAAACGGAATTGACAACAGCCAGAAGATTACTGCCTTCAATAAAAAATGTTAATGCAGGAAAATAAGAGAGATGTTTATATTGAGTTATACTTAGGAACTGTGTGTACATTTTAAAGGGCAAATAACTCCTAAAATAATTTTAGATTTGAACCAGAGAGGTATATTTATCTACAAACTGACTGCAGACAAAATGCAAAGCAGCTAGTCACAGTTGTCCATTCATTTTGAACAGAAACCAATTTGTTGGCATTTTGTTGGCATTTTTATTGTATCCATTTAGCCCCCTACAGTAGTCATACCCTTAGGTTAAAGTCCCAATATGCATTTTTCTGCATGTGGGTTACTGCATGCAGCAAAATACATAAAACCTCTAAAGAAAAGCCTCTGCAAGATCCCCATTGAGAAACCATTGGCAATGGCATCCACTTGTCTCCCCAAACATGAAAATAGGTCCCTCGGCTTTTCCTACCGGTGATCACTGTGGAATCAAAGTGGATGTGAATGCAAATGGTACCCTATACATCAACAGGGGGCTTACTGAGACCGTGTGCAGGCTGTGTTATGTATGACAGGGCTTTCTCCTTGAATCCACTATCAGCAACATGACTTTCTATGACCACACATCTCATAACGTGTAGCACAGGTGAACATTTACCTATTACCATATGCAGTGTTCACTGTTCTACTAATATGTATATGTGCTAGAGACTCCTTTAGTGTGCTTGGGGATCCCTCTAGTGATCTATTGTACTGTATTATAACACTTTTCTATGGAAATAGGCAAAATCATATTTTTCTCTATATTGTGATGTAATTGATTTAGGTCCACCCTAACTAATATATGCCTATATAGTAGGTGGGCCCTGGTTCTTTGACGTCATGGTGTTGTACTAGCAGCACCTTCATCCTCTTTGTAGAAGAGGATTCTACTCAAGGGATTCAGTACAGATTATTTATTTAGATTGTAAGCTCTATGGGGCAGGGACCTCCATCCTCTTGTTTCAAACATGGCCTGGCACTAAGAGTGACATATTTTCTTGATTATATGCTTGTAATTTATTTCACCTTGTTCAATGTTACGCATGTCCCTTGTCTGTATTATAACTGTATTGTTGGATTGTACAGCACTGCATAACCTTGTGGTGCTTTATAAATAAAAATATACATACATTAAATTCCAAGTTCTAGCTCATCTTTAGTGGTGAAAGTGTTCAGGCTAGGCTATCTACATGTGTAGCTCAATACCCCAACTGGAGGTGTAGTTGGCCTAGGTGCATCCTGGCCAATAGGATGGATGCACAGCATTGGGCTTCACTGCGGTAGGCATAGAGACCAGGGATAAGCCTCACGGAAGAAGAATCTTTGACAGGGTCCATTCAGTAACTGGGGCCTCCCAGAACCCTCCTTGGAACTTACATGTACTGCTATATTAATTGTTCTCCTGGGGGGTAACTATATATTGCATTTTTTTTATTGCACTGTACTCTATATTCTATGATCCTATTACACTGGATTCTGATTCTACTAAGTACTACTTCGCCTTTAACCTGATAAATAAATATGTGTGTCTGTTTTGAAGGGAGAACCACAGGTATCCTATCTTTCTTTATTATCAATTTAAGCGCATGATATTGTTATTAACTGTGCTATACCCCAACAAGTAAGCAAGTAAATGGGGCCTGCTTCCCCGAGGTGACTGTTAGTCTGGTATAAATGAAATGTTGATTTTTCAGGTTTTAGTACAGGCCATTAGGAATAGCATTTCACATGTATCAATCAATACACAGTAAAATGGTAATGCACAGATTATAAATCTAATCAATTGCAACTCCCGATTAACTATTTTAGATTATTTTATATTGTTAACAATTGTGATCATTAAACAGAGGATTGTTTACCTGTTTGGTTTTGTTGGTCTAAGTCTCATTCTTAGAACTTTGAGCTTATACTTGGGTCCTATGACAGATCCAGTTGTAAATGTCACAAAAACCTTGGACACTGGATCGAAATCTTGATCAAATCTTGCCCACAGACTAACTTCTTTATATTGTTCAAAAGTTGCAGCATCTCTATAAAAACAGTACATGGAAATACAATGTAACGAAACAGAACAACTGATTGTAAGGTGTCCAGTAAATAAAAGTATAATGTGATTATGCTTTAGGCAGAACATTTAACAAGTCACTGATACAAATAGAGAAGAATAAATATTGGTTTAAAGAATAATCTTGGAAAGTCTAGGGAACACTTCTTCATATAGCCCCAAGGCCTACATCACACTTGGAGATCTTTGGCTGTAAAAATAGTTTTCATTATTCTCTTTATAATAAGCCACTGGCTTTTATTGCCGGAGAGCCAAAGAGACTAGGTGCAAACAACTACAATTAGCAGAAACAAATGTAAACTCCCACACCAGGAAATGTGTGTGATATAACTGCTAACTTAAGAAGAAAAAGCTGCCTGACTGCTAATGGTTAAGCAGTGTGCTGACCTTTTGGCATCATCAATCATGCTTCATTACATTCCTGAAATGCAGGAGATTAGAGTCTGGGACTCGGGAAAGTTAACTTGTGTGCAGGCGTTACATTACACATTAGGCAAAAATGTCCAGGGGATGGTACCCTTTCATGGAAAACTGGCAGGTACTTGTCACACACACACATTTCCTGGTGCAGGACTTTTCTAGTGCTGTTTCATCTTAAGCAGGATAATTAATTACACATCTACTGGGGAGAAATAATTCTCACTAAGGTATAGTACTGCATATATAAATATATAATCTGACTATAGTTCCCCTTTAAAGGGCAGCTAAAGCCATAAATTACCCATGGGGTCTGTTTATTTACACACAGGCTTGCTAGTTGGCTTTAAGCATTCCAGCCAGCCTGTGACATTAACTCTCTTTATAAATGCAAAGATACAGACCACAAATCAAGGAATACTATACTGCTTACCCAAAATTAATTCCTATAAATTAAAGACCGACTATATTTATAGACAGGACATACTTCCAGTCTTCCAGTCTTACGTCTGCTTCGGTGCTATTTGTGGTTTCAGTTTAACAGTATTGTATAATCCATGTGGGTACTGTACCAACACAAACACTGCTAATACTGAATATTTATGGTATCACTAGTTATGAGACGGGAAGTTCAGTATACATAAGGACATGGTATGTTATAGTTCATTTAAATCTTATATTTACATTTGTTAAAAATTGTTAAAAAAAGGTTAGTTTTTTTATATAGTTAGTGCTTTTTTTTACTGTAAAAAATGACACGACTGTAATGACACCAACGAGGAGTTCTGACACAGTGTTAAAAAATTGCATTTTTACTGTTTATCACTTTGCTATTTGAAGTGGTCACCACCAAAATAAATGGGATAGGTTTTACTGCCTCGTCTATAATTGCTCTTAAGGTAACAACTTTTTTATCTTACGGAGAACCAAATAAATCTTCCTGTCTGCTAACAGAAACCATGAGTCCCTGGCTAAAATCCACCTGAGGTCTTTGATAACTGACTAATTTAAAGGCAATATTTTGTATTGTATATGAATGTATCAGAGCTGGTTTTGCCTTGTTATCTTATATCACCTCGTTGTGTTGTATGTCATTCTGCAGAAATGTTAGTTAATATATTATTTTATAACATACTATACCACCATTACCACCAAAGTGTACAATACAAATATTTTAACACTGCTTTTTAGGGCGAAATTTAATCAACTCAAAAAAGACCGAGATCCGTCTTTTTGAGTTTATCCTGCGAGATCATCCAGCGAGATTATTCCTCTTGATGATCCTGCAAGTTTATCCGTTGAGTTTTTTTTTTTTTTTGGATTTTTCGCTGAAAACAAAGCCATGCTACTAATGTAAAGTATGGCTACCTTTTCAGCAATCTCGGTCTTTTCGAGTTTATTAAATTTTGCCCTAATGTTAATAGCTGTAGATCCTTACTTGCAATGCTAAAATACTCATGTTGATAATATAATTATTCATTCCATGTGTAAAACCTTTGTAAGATGTATTTGTGAAGATGTTTTTATAAATATGAATTCAAAGGAAATAAAGAGCTCCTATGACAGGAAGTACGAAAAAAAAACATTCGGAATCTAGATTTTTAAAAAATGCCCTCAGCAACTGCTGATATTGAACTTAAGTGTTCCCTTTCTTCCTCGGTCCACAATCTGCACCATTAGAGTTCGGAAGCAAAAAAATACCACGCATTGGGTTTATAAGTAAATCTATAGGCTTTTTAACTTGTCTTCAGAACACATCAATAATATTTATAATATATCACTTCTAAATATCTTCATATGAGCAGATGGATTGATCAGTTTTCTCAAGCCACCAGCTGATGCACCAGTGCGGTTATATGGGTATTCAAAAAGTTTTTTTTACTGTTTTATAGTTAGGGGGAAAAGAGACACAGGTCTATCAAGTATAACTTGTTGATCCAGAGGATGGCAAAAAAAAATAAAATAATATATATATATTGCTGATACCAATTTGCTTTAACACTGGAAAAATTACTTCCTGACTCTAAACAGAGAACAGACTGAATCAACGTATAATAAATAATGTTATGGATTTTTTAAAAATTCTAACATTTTGTTATTTTAAGTAACATTCAAAACTTTTTTGAAACACTCCCCTGATTCAGCTACAACTACTGTGTGTGATTGATGGATTCCAGGAAAACATTAGGCTGGAGCCTATTCACAAAAATAAATGTAAACATTGAGTGGATCGGTAACCAAGAGCAACTAATCAGACCCAAATTACTCCAGCTGCAACAAACTCAGTTAGCCACTCTGTGTGTGGGTAGACCCCTTAATATGGATTAGGCCTATTAGTTTGCAAACTCTGCACAAAGAAACAAAGGAGACTTATGGCACTTACTGGTTCAGTTTTGATTCAGTTATGTTGCCATTTGACGACATTAATTTAATGGTGATATATCCACTTCTTGTACTACTACTCCAAGTAATGAAGTCCAAATAATAATGAAACACTGTTAAATGACAAAAACACATTAACACTTACAGCATAAGATACTGCATTTTATAAATTATTATTGCAATAATTAATATCCATTAACAATAATATTATAATAATTAGGTTCTAATTAGTTACAGGGAATGGAGATGTATATACTGTATATCCATTCCCTGTAACTAACTCGAACCTTATTAGGAAAATCCCATAAATGCAATAAACAATTTGAAAACCATTCGTCTACTGTCACCAACTAGACACACCGATATAAATACCTAATAATATAATTCTGAATAAGAGACAGATTCACTAATTTTCTCATTTTTGTCAAGTTACAGAAGGTGAAATATATCAATTGACAATATAGTGAATTTATTGTAAAAAAAAAACTAATGTTCATCTTTTTTTTTACATAAACCAGTAATTAATATTAAAAAAATGCTATTTATTTTTTATTTAATGCAAATACTTAACGGCCTTTTCTTTCTGGAGTCAGGATGGGCGGGGCTACATGACGATTGACATTATAGCTCCTCCAATCAGATCCCCTACATCATGGTGAAACAGGGATCTGATTGCAGGAGCTATAATGTCAATCATCCTTTAGCGCTGCCCATACCAACTCCAGAATGAAAAGTCAGGCTGACAGGGAAGGTGACAGAGAGAAATGCTGCTAAAGGTACATTTCAAATATATATATATATATATATATATATATATATATTTACAAAAACATTTATTTCATTAGTAGAACCTAAATTAGTATTAGAGTTTTGAGGTGACAGTTGCACTTTAAGGATCATATATTGCAAGCTAAGAAACATAATCCATGAGAAAGAGAAATGAAAACACAAAATAAAAACAGAATCAAAAATATGAATTTATTTCCATGGTGGAATTAAACAAATATGAATTAGTTTTCATGGTGGAATTATAAACAAAATCTGAATTAGTTTCCATGGTGGAATTAAACAAAATATGAATTTATTTCCATGATGGAATTAAACAAAATATGAATTAGTTTTCATGGTGGAATTAAACAAAATCTGAATTAGTTTTCATGGTGGAATTAAGCAAAATCTGAATTAGTTTTCATGGTGGAATTAAACAAAATATGAATTAGTTTCCATGGTGGAATTAAACAAAATCTGAATTAGTTTCCATGGTGGAATTAAGCAAAATCTGAATTAGTTTTCATGGTGGAATTAAACAAAATATGAATTTGTTTCCATGGTGGAATTAAACAAAATCTGAATTAGTTTTCATGGTGGAATTAAACAAAATCTGAATTAGTTTTCATGGTGGAATTAAACAAAATATGAATTTGTTTCCATGGTGGAATTAAACAAAATATGAATGTGTTTTCATGGTGGAAACAATCATTTTTGAAATGGCACAATTCTTCCACACAACACATGTTTTTCACAACTGCAAAAATTAGATGAATAAATAAACCCCTATTATTGATTATGATTAAAATGCTTAGTTTGTTTAGGAACTATCATTTCCTTGGACAAAAGTAAATGTAAATAAAATTGATGTGATGAGTATTTTTGTGGATTAGAGAATCTCAGTATGTGTTTTATCCTCATACGGCAGCAACATACATTCAATATCAAGTCTGACATATGTTCTCTTATTTTTATTAAGGAACTTGAGAGTTTAATCCCTAGTGTGCCAAGGATATAATTCTTCTATGTGTGTTGTTGTAGCAGAGAAGAAGATTAAAGACCAGTGCACAATTAAAAAGCTAAGAAGCGGCTTTAAACTAAGACCACACAACAACATTTAAAGAGGTCCTAGTATGGAAAGAAAAATCATCCGTTTCTACCACAACAAGGAATTAGGCCAGTATACAAGTGCTGAAAAAGAACTGTATCCCTAGCCAGTCTGTGCCTAGTAGCATCATTCATATGTTTCAATACATATTAAATCAGCAGGAAGATCTGCCAGCCAAATAAACCATTTGCTGAACTGGCTGATCACTTCTCCATTTATGGCCACCCTGCATTTTATGACCACCCAGCCCAAAAAAAATAGCAATTGTATTGCCCGTTATAGTATCAATAGACTGGAATGTCCATATGATCGTCCATGTGATCAGTCCATTAACTCATGTGTTCATAAGATAAAACTCAATCTCACCCTCCATGCGGTTGGCTTGATTGAGTGCAAATCCTTTTATTAGTCATTCATTAATAAATGTTTAGGACCAAATTGAGCATTCTGAGCAACATGGCCAATAGTCTGACAGCTTTTAGCAATTCACTTTTACTCACTGCAGAATGGGTCCTTAGCAGCAGTATCAAAGAAAGCCTTCATCCCCGGAGGATTCTTTGTAACTATATAATCTTTCCATTTGTTTACATAATACCCTGTAAAACACAGATTGTGTGGTTTAGTATGAAAATGGAGAGACAGCTAGGCAGACAGGTATTGAATATCATATCTTTAAAATACTTATTTTATTTACTGTAAATTTAGTTAGACTTGCACATAATGATTGAATAGTTGGGTACTAACGTTTAATTATTGCCCATTGCGTGAAACTCTGCTTTCAACCACCTGTGTGTGCAGATATCCTTAAACATAGGAATACTTCAGTGGAAAAATGTACTTAATAAATAATAATTTAATGGGATATATTGCTTATTTCCAGGGGATCTGCAAACCCCAAATTACTTTATAACAGGTTACCCAACTAACCCCCCACCTCCAAAAATAAATAAATAAAACATTTACTGGGCGAAATTTATTAAAATCAAAAAAATTCGATATCACGATATCGGCCATTTTTACCGATATTGCGATAACGCGATGTCGAAATCTGATCATTTGTATGGAAAAATCCTTAATATTGTGGGAAATTTGATATCGTGATATTGATATTGGCGATATCAGCAAATTGTGATATCGCAATATTGGCAGTATCGATAAAAATCATCTGATATTGCAATATCAATATCAGTAAAAATTGGTCGATATCGCGATATTGGCAAAAAAATGCTGATATTGTGAAATCAGTAGTATCGATATTTCCTATTTTAATAAATTTTGCCCAAGCTTAAGGTGTCCAAATCGTGTCTGTTTTCTCAAAGCATTCATCCTAAACCTGTCGAAAACCTCTGAACTTCTTGGACCAGTAATTATTTTAAAGTCATTTTTTTATTTTAAGAATAATTTTGCTGAATTTTAAATTTCCCTCATCTCTTATTGCCTCACGCAGACGTTTGGTTACGAAACCTTGATTAGCCGTTGGGATCTTTTCTTAGGCAGATCTGCGATAATCCTGTTAATCGAGACGTGACCTAGCGCCCTTTAACACTGCAATAGAGAGCGAGTTACTTACAGTACCTAAGACTGGACAGGAGAGAGGAAGGAATTCCCTGCACCCAGTGTATTTTCCTATTTTGTAGTCTTTGTAACTTTCGCACGGAAAAGTGGCAACGTCACATCTCTGTGTTAGGGACGCTATGTACAGGAATACTGATCGCTGGTGATCACACTTAAAATATTCAGATCCTGCATTGAAATAAAAGAGAGAAGGAACACATACAATTAATATTGCATAGTTACATACATGGTATTGTACATTAACTACCGTATAAGCCTTTTAATAACATGATTGACAGTCACTATGACAACAAATGGATGCAGATTAAAATGCATGAAATATTTTTTATTCAGATGGCAGGGAAGTTGCAACAAGGGTAAACTGGGATTATAGCCAAAGACAGTAGCAGAGGTTTTTCTGCCTCTGAGTTGTGTCTACAGAGCTGGCAGTGTTTAGCCCTAATATAAACGTACTACCTTACATGAAAGTCAATTAGTTCACAAAATGCTCAGAAAATCCACATAAACATTCTTCCATTATAAAAGTAATGTGCCCACTAGATGGCACTGTTACCAATAGATACATTATTTCATTATGCTTAAGATGCAGATAAAAATGTTTTATGTGAAAAATATCCCATACATATTAGTGGAAGTGAAGAGGGAAATACTGGTAAGCCCTGTGTATAAATATAACATATATATACCATTTAGATTACAACTAAACTAAAGAATAATCATCCACTTTTATAGATCCAGCATGGTTGAATTTTTACACGGGTAAATACTCATCAATTGCATAAAAATAAATCTTTTTTTTTTTCTGGAACAAAAATTGTACAGCGCATTTAAAGGTAACTATAAATCATTTGTTCCACATACAGATGTAATCCGATAATCTGGAATATTTCATAATCCAACACCTGGCTGGCCCATTGGATGCAGATGATGTGACTTTTATTGTAATAAATTAGCAAATGATTATCCGGGATTGCATCAGCATTGATGAGTTGTAATAACCCATAGCAACCAATAAACAGCACCACCTGGTTGGTTGCTATTGCTTTGTAGACATGGAAAGGCTTTGCCCCTGTATTTTTTCAGTTCTCTTGCTTGAATTTCTGGATTTATATAGTTCTGTGCTTTTGCATGCCTCTTCATCTAGTCTTCGCATAATTTACTTACCACCTAATATTGTTTTTGGACAGCCAGGTTGGTCAGTTCCTCCATTTGGGTAAAAATCTATATGTCCTAAAGACTCCTTGTAACCAAGGCCTTCAATAAAATAAAATGGAAACATTTAGGGTTAGTATGCAATTATAGCAAACTGAAGAATATGGATCGCAAACAACGCATCAAAGTGATGTGTCTTTTGTATGCAGGGTTATTAATAATTCAATATGTAATTAGTACAGATTGCAAGACCGCTAATTAACCAGCTCATCTTCTAATAAGTTTACCATCAGTGTCTGAATGAATGACATCCACAAACTGTGCATCTGTATAATGTAATCTGTCTTCTGGTGGTTTTCCATTAAATAAAGGTCCAGCTGGATCCAGCCCTGCAAGATTAAAAATTAGTTATGGTTTGCCATTCACATTTGCATGTTGGTTGGTTCCCCAGTACTGGTAGCATTTAACAAAAAAAGCTTGCAATAAAGACTCTATTCTTCCTGGTGACTGTGTTTTAACCCTGGCAGCATCAAAATTGGATGGGGATGCATTGTTTAATCCACTTATAAAAGTTACATGGAATTTGGATGTGAAAAACTGGAATTTATGGCAGGGGTGTCAAACTCCCACCCACAGCGTAATTATATTTGGCCCGTGAGAACATACCAAATGTCTACTAAAGCCTGAAGGCAGCACATGAACGACTAATACTACAAATCCCAGAATGCACTGCTGGTGCATTGGCACATTAATCTGGACCCACAAGTGCATCCGCCTCTGTTGACATTAATTAGTGACCTCATGCTAGCAGTCATTTCCCAAAAATGGCCAAATGAATGGTGGAAAGCAGAAGCTTTCAAGAAAAGCGGAAAACAGAATATCTGTTCACTAATTTAAAGAATAGACCTGTTTGAAAAGGTTCATCGTTATATCTGATGAGTAAGGAAAAACTTGCTCAATTCTAACTGACATTTTTGAAATATTATGATTGGCCACAACTTTGTCTAAGTTTTATCATTTTGTCACACTGTGTATTTGAGTTGCACACCTCTGCTTTATGGAGTTTACTACACTGGCTCTTTCAGAGTCTGGGCTGATGATGGGATTCATGGCTCCTACCATCTGGTTTGATAACTCAATCTAGCCTCCCTGTAATGAACACAGAGTTAATTGCTATCACCTACACCTGGTATGTTGCGTCATCCAGTGGTGCATCAAGTGCTGCCATGAATAGCATTACCTCTAAGGATGGATTTTCTAAGGAGATACAAGGGACTTTAATGTACAGTGTCACTTTAATATGCAGGCCTCCTTGGGTATATCTTCACTCAACACTTAGACCTTCTTATCCTTTCAGAACTTGCAAAGGTCATTGCACTCTCACTAAAGGCTCTTATATATCCAAGGTCACCAAATTCTAGAGAGGGTCTATCAGGATACATTCCTAAAAAAACATTATAGACCAGTGGTTTTCAACCTGGGGGTCATGACCCCTTTGGGGACCGAATGACAATTTGGCAGGGTTCACCTAACACCCCTCGGGGATGTCACAGATTTCCCATACCCTTTATTCACGACGTGACAATTTTAAAGTCGCAACCTCGACAATATTTCCATACTAAAGTCGTGACTGCTACAATATTCCCATATAATTATGGGAATATTGCCGCAGTTGCGACTATAAAATTGTCGTGGATAAAGGGTCACGGCAGTAAAAATGTTGAGAACCACTGCTACAGACCATGTGGCATTTTTAACTAAAGAGCTCACAGGTGGGAGCTTCAGTATATTTAAAAGAAAGAAACTATGACCTGACATGTTTGCTCTCTATTTTCTGTAATATTTAAAATTTATTTTTTTATGTGCTTTATACAAATAACTTAATATTTCCCATTTTCCAAACTGTATACACTACTACTACTAATACTACTACTACTATCCCTATTATCCCTATACATTCGTTCTTGGCTGTTTTTGCAGCTCATCACTGTAAACCAGATTGGTTGTTGATTCTGAAGGGTTTTTTGCTTGTTTATATTGCAAAACAGAATAAAGCAAGAATCCAAAACCAACCTGTTTTTCTTCTATTTTAAACTAAAACACTGCAATAGTTGTACTGTATCACCACTAAAAGCAAGTAGAGTTTGATTTCATTCACAGAGAAATCCTAACTTATGTACCTTGCAAACATTTTACGGTAAAGTGGAGAACTATTGTCAAAACGTAGAAAATACATTTAGAAATATTACCTGTAATTCTTCCAAGAGAACCATTGTACATTTTTCCAACAAACCCAGATATATGAGCACCGAGGCTTACACCCAACATGTAAATAGAGTCAAGTGAGGCACCTTGTTCCTGTTTATATCAAATAAAACAAAAGTCAACAGTAGTTTATTGAAAGCCAATTGCATCACAGATGCCCATATGAGAAGGGATAGTCAGATATATCAAGGGTTAACCAAAAGAATGCTTATTTTTCAATATTAAAAAAAATAATGCTTATTTCTTTTTGTATTCTGTAGTATGTTTGAAGGAAGTAAAAGTCTGAAAGCTCCTTTGAACCAGTTATCATTTACACCCCACCCTTCCTCCGAACGGATGTATATATTCCTTGAAAAAGTATTATCAGTAATTATTATGAATTGCTTATTGTGCCTCTGTTATGTGATCATGCAAGGTGAGGAAAGGGTGGGAAATCCTTCCCCTCCCTCCCCTGAACAGCATATAACTTGTGTGTCTTCTTTTAATAAAGGGAGAATATTTTGTATGATAACGCAAGACTGGTTGTCTGTTTTTCATGGCGGCTCATGCAGCTCTCACAACTGATGCATCAGAGGGGGCCGGATAATATTTCTTAACACTGGGACAATGGTTTAAAGGAAAGGGTACTAGGTACAAGGGTTAAGGTGACCCAACACATATGGTCATATCTGATTGTATTTTTAATGTAACATAATTATAGTTATATATCTCTTTCATCACATAGCATTAATGTTTACTGATGTGCCGTAAACAAAGCAGTAGTATTTAAAAATGGAATGTGGTATAGGTCATTAATAAAGAGTGGAGAAGAAGCCCTTTTTTTCCCTTATTACTGCATGCTTTCTGATGCTACCCATAAAACAGGTATTATTTTTAGCATGTCATAAGCTGGTTGCCCATCCCTAATTTACATATATAATGCTTTACGTAGCTGATGGATAAAACCAGTTTTGCAACCAACTCTGGATTCTTTTGTTGCATAAGTCATACATTTAAAAATAGAAACAAATATATAAAGAACCAATGTTGACTTGCAGGGCTGGTTCTGGACAGAGCGCTGGTATGTTTGACAGGCTGGTATCAAGGAGAGAGAGGGGGTCTGATTGAAGCAAGCTTTCCACCTCTCCTCAAGATATTGGGAGAAATGGGCAAGTGCCTAGTGTATACCCCCCTAAAACTGACCCTGATTACTTGTTTACTGTCTAAAGGAAGAGTTTATTTTCAGCTGGACTGCCTAGAGGCAGTGCCGGCTCTGCCTAGAGGGGTGTCATTTTACAAATCTTTAATGTAGCCAACCCCTATCTCTTCTTCAATGCCAGACGTCCTTTTGGTTGAATTTTGCTTTGTATGTGTATAGGAGATGCACACATGGCCTGTAGCCATGCAGCAGATGTAGTGCTACCACTGCCAGCATCCCCTAACAGACTGGATGGACATCCCTGCACTGATACAGGACAATATAAAACAAAGACACATGGGCAGCCATTGGGTGTAGCAAAGCACAAAACAGAACAATGTCAAACATCCAAACATAAGATTTTCTGTCACACAAATTGGAGGGGCGGAGCTTACTATTTTACTATTGCAAAATGACCCTCCTCCAGTCTCACGAAATTAGATCTGTACCCAGCATCAGACTGAGGCATCTTGGGCCCACCAGAGAAGCTGCAAAGGCCCACAGCCTACTAGAAAGAACTATTATAATAAAATATCTGTAAGGGGGTTGTCAGGTGAGAGCACCGCCTGTAGCGCCCTAAATAAATCATTTGATGAATATACAGTCTAGCATACCTCTTTTAGGTATGGTTATCATAATGTGTTGGGATGAACTGTCCAATAGCCCCCTCCTGTGGCCAGAATGTATAATCTAATATACCACAGTTATATTTTAATAGGGACCCTAGGGGGAGATCATCCTTTTTGGCTAACCTATAAATAGGGCCCACAGGCAGGAAGTGGGTGGATTTGCTCACATGGGAGAAAGGAGAGCAGATGTTATGCAAGATGTAGATCCCTAAGGTATCCAGAACGACAAGCAGAGAGAAAGAGACCCAATCCCCAAAAGAATGAGAGAAACTAAGAAAGGATGTTTTACCAGGAATCATTGAAAGCGCACAATGGAATTATTGTACAGAACTGTGTTGATCGTGTTATAAGTTGTTGTTGTTTGATGAAGATAATAAAGAGGCCGATTCAAGTTTGAACCTAACCCGGGCGGAGTTTATATTATTTGCCCATGGATTGAACAATGGGAGTCTGGAGTTTATACACACACTTGGAGTTTGTTACTGGAGAGATGTAAGTCTACACAAAAATGTGCTACAGGACAGGGTACATGCATCCTAATCTTTCTTAGTGACTGGGGAGGGTCAAAGGGAAGATGGAGATAGAGCCGCAACTGATCTCTGATAATAGAAGTTTGGAGACCCCCTGATCCCCGGTTATATACCAGTTCTGTAGGACACTACAAAAGAGCCAACTGTCCAAGTGTTAGTGTAATTAAAGGTAGCTAGGGACCTGCAAATGTTACAAAAGATGCTTTTTTGGCAATACTGGGTCCCAACAGAGAATCTTCTGGTTCACTGGTTGGCCAGTCTGACCCTGGATCTACCCTTTAAAGGACTCAGTGACTATTTCTCTCAGTACCCATAATTTTATCACACACACACAGAAATATTGACAAGGCGGGGTACATCTTTGTATTGTTACCAGTAATGAAACTTTAATACCAGTATGTACATACCTGACAGAATTTATCAAATAAATACATCAGAAGCAAAGTGGCCTCTTTGATTTATAACCCAGCCCTTATCAGGAAAGCTCTGCTGGTTTCTCAGTAAATCTGACAGTTTGTGCTGCAGTTTGTAATTGTCACAAGCAGGTCTATGGTATTTACTGTGTATAGGGGACAGGAATTCCCAGCATCGGATAAAAATACTGGTTGATTATCAATGCTGTATATCACTTTAAATATGGGTAATTAAAGGATTTTCATCATGACACACCACCTCTTATAGAGCCATTAATATTAGTCCACTACAGGATGACAGCTCCCTGCCTTTCTTAAATACATGAAACTAGGAGGAGAAAGGGCAGTTTCGAGTTGGCTAACAGTAAAAACCTGCAGGATAATAACCAATTGTCTGCAATAGGATTAGGATTAAGTGCAGTGATAAATGCAGTTTAGAGGAATGAAGTGTTTTTTGGATGGTAGCTATAAATATCCATTGTGACATGGGCCAAATGCTTTCATTTAATAATTCTGGAGATCAGCCCTCCTTTGTAACCAGGAGCAGAGAATTTTCAACTATAGGAAACGTAGTGATCTGAAATGATGATAATTTACTTCGACAGTCGCATTCACACTTTGATAAATAAGACCCTACTAGGGCGAAACTTAATAACATTGAAAATATCGATATCGGTCAATTTTTACTGATATCGTGATATTGGCACTTTATCGATAATGTGATATCGGCAATATCGATATCATGATATCGAAATTTGACCGAAAAGCTGTTAATTTCTATGGAAAAAATCCATAATATCGCTGGCAATTCGATATCGCGATATTGACACTGCCGATATCAGCAAAAATTCGATGTCAGCAATAACGATATCGCGGTATCAGTAAAATCCGTCAGATATCGCTATATTAGTAATATTGTTATTGCGATATCAATACTTTCGATTTTATTATATTTCGCCCCTAGCCTACTACAAGAATACAAAAAAGAAGGTTCTCCGTTTTTGACTTACCTGCATGCTGTCAATATGTTTTTTTAAAATGTCAGCAACCATTCTAGTTTTAGCAGCAGCATGGTGGTACATTAGTGTTGTGGCTCCACGATTCCAATCTACTAAAATGACATTGAAATCTTCTGTTTCCAGAAATTTCTGGACAATGTTGTCTAGCCATACTGGTGGGGATCCTGTTGGCCTGTATCCATGTATAATAAATACAGTCTTCCTGGTAACATTTAGATAAAGGAAAGCCGTAGAATTTTGTTCATTTAAATCTTGGGCGCATTTGGCATTTTCTCGAGTATAAAGCAGTAACTGTACTTTCAGCCCCGTTCCAATGATTGAATTATGTATGTTGAGATCTGTGAATCTATAACATGTTTCTTCTGTATATTGACAAAAAAAAAAAAAGTGAATTATTGTGTGATGAAAGAAAATATTTTATATATAAAAAAAACACAAGCAAAACCAGGTAAAGAATTCATAACTAATGTCTCCCTAGTTTTGTAAGAATCCATCTAACTGTCTTTTAGGGGGTTATTCACTAAGATGTGAATTCGACTGTTGAATTATCAGACAGCGGATTCCCATAGCAAATCCGCGACAATTTCCCCATTGTAAAGTCATGACAATTTTTTTAAGTTAAAATTGCGACAATTTTCCCATAATAAAGTCGAGACTGCGACAATATTCTCATAATAAAGACGCGACTGCGACAGTAGCAGCCTATTACGACTGTCTTTATCTTGCGAATTCGCACCTATACGCAACAATTCGGACTTTAGTGAATAACCCCCCTAGGTCTCTTACATCACGAAACCCAAACTCCCAGATAATTTAAACATACTAGCACTATGAACATACTAGCACTTTGAGCTTTGTCAGACTGGCCTGCCCATATACTGGGAAAATTCTAATAGCACTAAAAACATATACAGGGGAATTCATCAACAGGAGCAATCTTTCTACAGGTCTAGTAACCCATAGCAACCAATCAGTTGTCAGCATTCACTGGTATAGGGAAACTAGAATTCTGAAACACAAATTCTGATTGGTTACTATGGGTTACTAGACCACTGTAAATGATTATCCCTTTGATGAATAACCCCCATATCAGTATGAAAAAGTCGCTGATCAAAATTGTATTTACATTTATATATCTAAAATACAAAAAAGAAAAAAGTAGAGCAGATAAAAAATGTATTAGTAATAGTATTAGAAACGTGTTGCTGCTACGGGGTGTGTGTGTGTCTGTGTGTGTCTGTCACCAATCTAACACATACCAGTGAGGTTTTTTAACTTTCCTCAATCTGTCTCTCGTTGTGCCCCCCTGCCACCAGAGCTCCTGTGTATATGGCATGGAGCTGAGATATAATGCGCTTCTGCCCGCTTCCAGGAAGTCACCTGCTGCCGGAGCTCTGGAGGCCTCCGGTTGCCTGTTGATAGTAGCTTTATGGCCCATGGGCTGTAGGTTGGGCACCGCTGGTTTAAGGATATCTCTGATATCTCTGTCATAAAATGAGGGCATTGTTCCCATTATTAAAATTCTTAAAATGTTTTCCAGTAGGAGAAGACTCCTACAAGCCCATGCCAAGGGTGATCTTCTATACATTCTAACTAGGACGTTTTAGTGTTTAATTCTTAAACCTGACATTTGTGATTTTACTATGCATGAAATTATGTCACATAGATAATGTTCTTTCACTGTACTTCAGTTCTCTGCATAATTTAGTCTTTTTGTATTTGTATAAAGGGGTGTGGTCAGTTAGTGGGTGTGGTCTATGGTGACAAGTATTATGTACCTTTAAGCTGAGATGTAAATTCAGCACTGCATCCTGGGCTTCAGTATAATAGTAATAACATAACCCACATATTGTACTATGCCAAATCTACTATATTTTAAAAGATATACTACAACATTTTTATTACAGTAACAAAATACCACTTTGGTACCTTTACCCTGTGCCCCACACTTACATGTTCCTTTCACAATTAACCAGCTACCCTTCGGCTCACTTCACAAATAGTATTATGCGCATGCTGATGTCCTGCGCGTGGACATCAGCATGCGTATTAAAGGGATTCCCGTCTCGGCGAGGCAACTCTTTTGCTCTCGCCGAGACAGGAATCCCTTTAATGCGCTCGCTGATGTCCGCATGCAGGACATCAGCGAGCGCATAACACCATTTGCGAAGTGAGCCGAAGGCTTCGGAGCTCACTTCGCTGAATAGTGAATTCCCCCTTAGTCTTTTTACTTCTAAAAGACTAAAATAAAGGATAGCATGCTTCTTAATATAGTGCACACCTTATCCCAAATAAAACTGTAACATTTCAGACATTAAATTTAATGAATAAACATTTTCTTTCAATGTGAATTGACACTATTTACTACTGTATATTGTGTAATAAAATATTTCTTCCTTATTTCTTTTTTTAATATTCGTTATGGCTATGTCTAAGTCCCCACCATAACATGCAATGCAGAACCTTTTTTTTTGTTTTTGTTTTTTTTTTGTTTTTTACGGTAAAACGCTGGGTGACAAAACAAGAAGCAGTACAGGGTGTGTCAAAATCTCACTTTACAGCTATAACATACACCTGATCTACTCACGGCATCAACAGTCCAATAACCTCTGTTAAAGATTTTAAGATGGATATTTAAAGGATTCCAGAGAAGAGGAATTTTTACAGATACTTCCCTTACAGTGTAGTTAAGATGACAACTATTTATTAGTAAAATAGTGCTTTATCCACTATTGCATTTTAGCTACAGTAGAAGAAATGGATTTTCTATTCACATATGATGACGACTCAATATGTAGAAACATCTTTCTGGAGTAATGTTGCACGGTAAAGGTCAAGTTAAATTCAAGTTAAAAATCAGTTTTATTTATATTCTCATACACCATATATTTATACTATATAGTTCCAGCAGAGTTCCCGTTTAGTTAAACTAAAGACCAGAATTGTCCCTCCAACTCCATTTGTGCCCCTGGCAGCACTCTTCACAGTGCTGTGCACATTGCTTCTCCCAACTTACACATCTCTGTTGTCCTCAAGCCAGGGCCGAGCCAAGGTTTTTTTGCACCCTAGGCGAAGTAATGAAATCGCCCCCCCCCCCCCCCCCCCCCCCCCCCCGGTCCTTGATGACTAACACCTGCATAATCCCACTCTCACCCACTCTCAGACTCTCAGGGTAACTTTAAAAAATTGTCGCAACTTTACAATGGGGAAATTGTCATGGATGTTCTATGGGAATTTGCTGTTTGAAAATTCGACAGTCGAATTCGCACCTTAGTGAATAACCCCCTCAGCCTGCTGCACCGCTTAGTAGGCTAGTAGTGCTTCTATGCAGTGGCGCCTGATAATCTGATTCTTATACTCTGTGCGCTGCTCTGTCTGGAAACTCAAGGGATTAGAATCAGATCATCGTTACCTCTGCATAGAAGTACTAGCAGAGTGCAGACATCTTACTGCCCAGCGCTCCTAGTAGAATGTCATCCTCCAGTGCCCCCCCTTGGCCCTGTATAATCCCCATAGGCAAGCCCAGGACATTTCATTAGGATGTGCTCCCAAAGA
>WMED01003583.1:0-21945 GCA_019650415.1 Pipa parva
AAATGTTTTCTTCTTCCTAGGGGGGGCATGACAGAAAATAATTGAGAACCACTGGGCTAGGTTCACACTAGTGTATTATGCTCAGCGCACAATACGCTAGTGTTAAAAAAAAAAAATACGGCTCAATGCAAGCCGATGGTACTCACATAGTTCCAGACACACCAGCATATGATGTGCATACGCAAGGCCTGGAACGCTGTGTTTCGCATTTTGGCCTGCGTATTATACGCTGCGCCCAAAATGCGACCACATAGGAAGTGATGTGAATGCCGAGGGAGCATTCACACTGTCACTGGTAAGTTCAAAAGAAAAATACGTTTGTCGTATTTTCCTTTTTTTTTTTAATGCTATCGTATTATGCGCTGAGCTTAATACGCTAGCGTGAACCTAGCCTTACAAACACCTTCCATCATTTGGGTGCAACCCACTTAAAGTGATATACAGTACATATCTTACAAACTGTATCACAGACACCTAATGATGAAGATGATGACGATTACAATGCAGATTACACTTCATTGTCAAAAGAGGAAGTAGAAGATTAAGCATAAAATGTTATGTAAACACTACTTAAGGGGGAAGTAATGTATGAAGCTGACTAATATCCTAAATGTTATTCAGCCTATTGGGCTTATTTGACTGATAAAGTGAATTTGCATCATTTTGGGTTGCAATTTGGTATGCATATTACTTTTACTTATTTACTAAGTAGTGGATTCCCATAGCGATGAAATGAACAGTGTTGGACACAGCTTCTTGCACCATGCCACCTTGTCAGTCAGATAGCAGTTGGATGTGTGGACTTGAGAATTCCACTAGTGAAGTGCAATCATGTCATCCTCGCCTTTCTCCATTAACAGTATTGAAATGAATATTACATACCTCTCTATGTCACCCTGTCCCTAGTTTATGTTGTCACTTGTTTTTTATTATCATATTAGAATGAACAGGATCCCTGCCATCAACCCACTAATTTGTCACTTTAGTCTGGCAAATCAAGTAAAATTAACAAATTGGTAGTAGTAGTAGTAGTACGCATTATCGAATTTGCTACTTTGACAGACTCTGAGGCTTAATGACTAGGCAAATTGCCTGTACATGCACATGTAAAGTGATGCAAAGAGTTCTGTAAGTCCGAATTGTCATTCGTATTTGCGAGTCAAAAGTTTTCCACAATCCAGAGTTTGTTGAATAGACAAAGATCGGGAAGTGGCGATTGAAAGCAAATTCGGATCTTTATGCAACTATTGGGCCTTCCATGAATAAGCCCCATATAAGTGTGGATGAGTAAGCTTTCAGGTAGGGGTGTAGGGTTTTGGGATTCTTCAGCAGGACTGTCCAGCAAAATCTGGGACACTTGAAATAAATAAATATGCACTCACAGAGACAAAGGTCTAAAGGTTAACTAAAGTGAGAATTCGACTGTGGTTAGGTTAAGGTCCACTTAATAGACTTTATTTTAGGAAGCAGGGAGTTTTCTTAGCTGAATGCTTTTAGCAGATCTCTCAGAGAGATGCCTCTTTCTCTCATGTAATTTTTGGATTATTCCATGTTTGACCATGTACTGTGAGTGTATAAAGCTTATGTGCTAGTGCTCCTCCCTCTTTTGGCTAAGGGGGTAATTCAGGAAAGATCGAACTTACCTTGCGATGCTTCTCACCACTTCGCCGAGTCGGGTACGCGCTCCCTGGTCTCCTGCACTCGGAGATCAGCGAACACTTTAAAGGTACTTTGGCTCGGCGACTCGAGTGGTCATGAGGTGAGCCAAAATATCTTTAAAGCGTTCGCTGATCTCCGCTTGCAGGAGTGCAGGGAGCGCGTATCTGTCTTGGTGAGCTGATGCGAAGGTAACCGCTTTTTCCTGAATTACCCCCTAAGTGTAAATGGCTCCATGAGACGTCTGTAAATAGACTCCTATATGTATCTCTCTCTCTCTCTGGCTCCTACATTAGCCTAGTATCCTTTTTTAAGCATATCTCATTTCTGGATTATTTTAACATCTAACTTGCACTGCTGTCTTTCTCCCATATCTAAATTCCCATCCCTCCTGTTTAAATGCCCACGCTCTGCCTTTAATTTGTAAGACTCCTCTGCCATCTCATCATTCATTGCCTGCATCTGTTTGATAGTTACATTTATTTTTTTTTCATTCTGTCACCCATTTACCTTCTGCCTCTTTATCTTCGGGGTAGATTTTTATTTAATAATGCTGGATGGAATAGCTATTTTAACCTTTTATTTCCCATGGCATATCATGTTTCGTTCCAATTTTTCTTGAAGATGTTTGCAGGGAGACCAGGACGCCAAAGTGTCACATTTTTAAATGCTCTATTTAAAGTATATGCAAAAATAAATGCTGGTTTTAACATGGTTATAGTGAGTGATAGTATGATAAAAACAAATAATAATAACACTATCTATTTGTCTTTACTTCTCTGTTGCAAATAATTGCCTCCCCCATAGCACACATGGTAGTCTGGACACCTCCTGTACAAATTATACTGGTCAGTTCTCCGAATACCGAACTGATGAGTCCAGCACAGGTCAGTAGCATGACCCAATGACAGCTAACCCCTTACTTGTATAATAACATTTAGAATATCTTATTGGATGATAGTTGACCAAAGCCTTTATATTTAAAAAAAAAAAAAAAAAGCTTTAATCATCCATATAATAACATTATAACAGCCAAATACATTACATATTATTACATAAAAAAACTGTTTAAACCACTTTCTCCTGCCCAGGTTAGTAGCCCAGCACTCAATGTTACACCACATTACAAAAAAAACTGCCCATAGTAATGTACTCCCCAAGCCTAGGAATGTGCTTTGGGACATTTTTCTGCATTCCATCTAGGTACAAATCTTCTGTCTTAACTGACCTATTCTACACCTCAAAATGTAACTTCTTGCTCTTGCCTTATTTATATTGACCATGATGTACTGGGGGTCCCTGGTCATGCCCACTTTCTCACTGGGGGTTCTAGTTATCAGGGCTAACTTATTGGCAGTATTGACTGTTGCTTTTCATGAAGAAAGTACTCTCAAAACCCTGAATTTCTACATGTATGGGATTCTAGCCATTACCTGACAAAATAACTATCAAGTAACCGTTTTCATTACTTTCTCAGAATGTTGTCTCTGTTGGGGCAGTTGAGCACTGGTGGAGAGTGGAAGGATCTAGCAGTAAACTTAGCTAACAGTGAAAGAGAATAAGAACATTCTCAGTAAAATGTTTGACGTTAGTTTGGGACTATCCAAAATGGAGGTTCAGTGCAAGACTGTATAAGGCCCCATACTGCTAGACTTGTTTGTATGACATTTAATAAAAATAACTTCGCTGGGGCAATTAATTCACTCTCCAGAAAATCTGTTTAATGCTAACATGAATTATGTTTTATGATTCCCACAATACTTTGTGGAATCTAGAAGTAGTGCATACATTTACTATAGACCAGGGTTCTCAGACTCAGCCAGAGTAAGTGGGATGCTCATTGGAAGTTGACAGACAACATTCTGTTCCAATTCAATATGCTCCATCCCCTGCCAATTTTTTCTTGCACCACCACTAACCACTGAACACCACTCCCTGCACAGGAAACCAGTCAGGCACACTCCTCCTATAGCTTTCTCTCTGCTGTCCTGAGGATGTCTCTGGAGATCTGGTGACCACTGGGCAGCAGATGACAGCAATAGGGGCTGCATGGGGTATCTGAGGGATTCATATACAGCACTCTACATTTCATGTATTTTGAGCAATAATAAACTAGAATAGCAGTAGTCTCAGCTTTCAAAAATGAGATAATATAGTTTTTAGTATAAATCAATATAGATTTAAACAGGGCTGATTTTTAGCCAGGTCGAGTAGGGTTGTTGACACAGGTCAACATGGCTTTGGGTCACATGACCACATCACATAACCTACAGATTTACCTGGTACCTCCAGTGCTATCAATACATCGCAGGAAATTATGGTTTTTTTATTCTTAAGGGGGGGAGGGAGGATGACTTGAAATTTTTTACAAAATCAGTCCTAGACTTCATCAGAATAGCTCAGAATGCATCAGAATAGCTCAAGAGTACATCAGTATTGCATATTGGGGAATATACTGGAACCGTTAGGTAAAGCTTATAGAGAGTTTAGGGCAGCTCATGCATTAGGACAAATAAGTCAGTGACTAAGGCTATTAGCATTGAACATTGAAAGGTCCCCAATGATGATTTTTTTCAATATATACAGTATGTATATATATATATATATATATATATATATATATATATATATATATATATATATATATATATATATATATATATATATAAAAAGCTTTGAAGTTAGTTCCTACTATCCTCTGCTTATACAGTCTATCCTCTGCTTATAAGTCTTATAGTCTATCCTCTGCTTATATCTCTTGCATCTCCAAAATATTACATATGTCTAAGACCCTCCATTTTGTAGAAACAGCCTTGAAGGGACTTAGGCCAAGGCCACAATGGATGTTTTGTGGCTGAACTGTTTTTAACTAAGCTCATTATTGACTGTTATGTGACACAAAATGCTCTGTGTGGTTTGTCCTATAGGAAACAACAGATTCTTTTTGGCAAAACAGCCAGTATGGTCCTGGCCTTAAACCATGAGCATCCGCATTGGGGGAAAGGGGTGGCACTTGCTCCCCAGAAAGACCACAAGAGGTATGCATCAGGACTTATCCTGGCCTCCCGAAGTACCCCTCTGTCCTGCCCCAGCACATTGGGACAGGACATTATGATTTGTTCCTTTGCATCATGTGACATCCCCTTTAAATTACATTCTGAGGACACCCATGCCTTAGACTGCTTACTGTTGTAGATACCAATTAATACTTTTCCCAAACAAATATTTACTCTCCAATAGCATGCAATTTATTGCTTAGTTACCTTGTTGAGAGCACCCCTGGGAGTACTAAACCCATGAGTACCAGCACTGATATTTATCACAGATTTCTATGTACATATATTTTATTTTATCCTTTCTTAGTTATTTATGCTTAGTATTTGTATTTATTGACCATTGCTTCAGCACATTGTTATAGCTCTTATTACCCTATGTATGTAAGTCTTCATCCTATTTAGATTGTAAGCTCTATGGGGCAGGGACCTCCAACCTCTTGTGTCAACTAGAACCTGGCACTTAAAGTGTTATATCCTTGTGATATTCTACTTGTATAATGCACTTTTCTCATGCCTGTATTATATTTGTATTGCTGAATTGTACAGCGCTGTGCATAGGTGTGCGCAGGCCATTTCATTAGGTTGTGCCCCTAAAAAAAAAACAACTTAAGGCTAGGTTCACACTGGCATTTTTATACATGGTGTGCCATCCTGCATGCTGCCATTAGGGTGTGCCCGGGCACACCAGGCCCACCTTGTGCGCACGCCTATGGCGCTATGTAAATTTGTGGCATTTTATAAATAAAGTGATACTGTACATACATACATACATACCTACATGTATGTCTTTGGCAGAGAAACTAATTAATCAAGTTGTATTTTCATTCTTGGGTTGACTTTTACATGAAAGTCTGAACAGTCGTGTAAACTCTACAATGTGATAAATTCAAGACCATTTCCCACACTTATGACAGTCACAGAGTTACGGAGCTCTTCACATTACTTTGCGTATACAGGTAATTCCCGTAGTCGTCAGGCCTTGGAGTCTGTTGCAGTAGTAAAATCAGCAAGGTGTACTGTGTCACATTTTCCAGTTTTGCTTCACCAGATCAAGGTGGCAAATTAGGGGGCTGATACCGTCTGACTGACTATGCTGTGCTACGCATCTTATGCTCTGTTTAGTGAGTAAGATGTACAGAATTTGTGACTATTGGAGTGTAGAGACCCAAAGTGACAAGAATTCACTTCCACAGTCAAATTCTCACTTTGATGAATAAACCCCTAAATGTCCTTCAGAACTTCCTGCTCTGGGAAATAGCTTATTAATCACGCTACTGAATATTGGTTGTCTAATTACCCCTGCTGGCAGAAACTAGCATCTGCACGACGAAGGAACGTACTGCAATGTAAAATGAGCCCAGATATTGCTGCTTAAAGAAAATACTGCTAAATACAGAAAATCCCTACAGTATTTAGCAAATATTGTTTTAATTATACATTTTCTGTTATGGAATCTTGCGTAGATTAAAGTTAATGCCTTTATTGACTTACTGAATAAATCATTGCAAGCTTTCAGGATGCTGAGGCCCCTTCATCTGTGGTTGTGTTACACTTGGCAATGAACCCACATGTTATTATTGCAATATTTGTATTATTGAAAGAACAAGGAGAATTGATGCAGTGAATTTCTTATACTGATTGTAGAACTATACCTCCCTTTACCCATTGGGATGTTTACCTAAAGGAGATGTTTACCTAAAGGAGATATTATCACCAGGAAAAATTGTAATTGCTTGTGCCTTATAGAAATGTAAAAGGAGAAGCTATACCTTTATAACCTGACTATGGTGGTATAAAGAAACTATTCTTATAATCAGAGCAGCCTGAGGAGCTTATTCACATGGATATTCTGATAAAAGACCTGTGCAAAAGCATACAAATGGATATTAAAATGACAATTTTTTTAAAAAGTGCATTGTTTTTGCTAACAAAAAAAATAATACACTAATGTTAACAACTGTGCCAATAATTAAATAGGATTATATGAAAATGGAAGATTTGATAATGAGATTATACATTTGAAAGGGGTTGTTCTGGGGGTTGAACCACAACTAGTATTTCACACACAGAGATCATCATCTCAGAATATTCCTGAATGCATTTTAATGGTGATGATTGAGGTTTGTATGGATTACAGCTGAATTCGTGAGATGGATTGCTTAGGGAAGGTTTTTTCCTGCAGCCAGTCCTGGGACAAAGTTTAATGGCAATTCAGGCAAAAATGCCAATATGTTCTCCCCTCCAGCAGTTCCTCCCCATTGTACCCCATAAAATACAGCTGTTCCTCCCTATAGTTCCCCATATAGTTCAGCAATACCCCCATATAGTGCCCCACAGTGGAGCAGTAATGCCATAGACCATAGCCCCCAAGTTTAGGGACAAGGTAGCACGTCACAACACGTTTTCAAAGTGTTGGTCTCACCCTATTCCCTTGGTGAAATATCCATGCCTCAAATCATTCCAACTCAAACAAATATCCCCCCACCCCTTTTACCATACTGTGCTGCTCCGATCCCTTACAGTAGTATCCCCAGCAGCTCTCTATACTTTGCTGTCCCCTTCCCATACTGTATTGTCCCCACCTCTGCTTTCCATTCTGTGTTGCCTCATCCCCATTTCCCATACTGTGCTGCTCCAACTGTTGTAACTCCCTCTCCCTTTACTGCAGTATCACGGAGCTTACCATATGAAAGTGAGCTAGGCACATGCCTATGTTGTACTGCTAGTCCTGGCCCTGGTTGCAGTCATCTTTCAGGCGCATTTTTAAGTAAATTGGACAGGCAGACAGCCACATAAAGCACCAGGTGTTGGGCTTGCTATCAGCCTGCCCCATGCCCCGCCAACCTGTTTCCTTTCTTGCCGCAGGCCAGAGATACCAATTACGCAAAAACTTCCCAATAAATCGGGCAACAGGAAGCAGGTTTGAGGGTCTCAGTGTTACAGCATCATCCATGGTAACAAAATCCTTCAAAATGGTGCTTTTAACCATAGAATGGAATATTTTTATCTTACCCTATTTTAGTCATAACTAGGTACAATCCCTGAAGTGCTAATGTCTGCTGTTTTAGATGTAAAACATTATAGATTGTACATTTGTACTGGAAAGATAATGGCAGCTCTGATCAAATTCTTGTCAAGTTATAACTGTAATATCAGCTCTTTCTTCTGAGATACTGAAAGAGTTGGCTGTGGTGCCAGTAATAGACAAGTTATAACAAGCGGGAAGACTAAGAAGAAGCAGTCAGGACATTATAATTACGAATGAAGGTGAAGGACATTCCTCATATTGCTTACTGAGGCAATTACAAGACTACAGGATAGATCCCTTATAATGTGTAAGTTAGTTATCAAGGCTGCTTCAAAAGCTCATCATTGTGCAATGAAATTATAATTTTAATTAGTCCCTCTATTAATTATACACACTACAGGGCTTAACACATGAATAAGGGTAACAATTTTGCCTCAGCATCAGTAGTAACATCACAGGTTGTATTAGAGCCACTTCAAAATTCACACGAGTCCAAACTATTCTTTTTGTTAAATCACGTCACTTCATTTGTTAAACACTTGTAAACACTGACTGCATTGTTTATGTCTTTGAAGATTTGCAGTTTTCATTAGCTTAAATATTTAAATCTATCATGGTTTTTTGTTTTACTTTCTCCAGATCTCTTATTTCAAGCACTGCAGTGAAAGGACTTTCCACAAGCAAAAATAATTATTAATAATATATTTTATTTATAGAGCAACAACAAATTTTGTGTGATAAATCCCTGGAATCCAAAGAGACCATTTAATTGGAGCAACCAATTCCCATTCTGTCCCATTCACTAGAACCTTCACCCATGATAATGACCATGGTACAGAAGACTCAACATGCTGCCTGTACTGTAGACAAGGTGCATCACCCATATACTAATGTGGGGGGCCATTGTACTGGCAGTTCAATATATAGGGTCTTTACTGTTGTTGTGGTTGGGTGCAGCAATTTTATATCCTCTCATGGTAGATCACAGAAGGGGACTTTCTCCCTAGCCTATTGCTGAAAGCCCTCTATTGATCCTTTGTGAACTTGGTGGATTTTTCAGATTTATTCCTGCGCCATGGGACATTTGGCTAACCAGTTGCCTTATCACTATGACAGCAAGGTACAATAAATCTATAAATAAATAAATATGGGCTGTGTGGTGGCTTGGTGGTTAGCACTGCTGCCTTCAAGTCCACCCAAGACCTCATCTGTATGGAGTTTGTATGTTCATCCCGCACCTGCGTGGGTTTCCTCCAGGCATTCAAGTTTCCTCCCACAATCCAAAAACATACATCTGTGTCTATGTTTGAGACTGAATAGAGAAATTAGATTTAAAGCTCCATGGGGCAGGAACTGAAGTGAATGATGAATCTCTGTAAATCGCTGCATAATAGGTAGCTCAATCAGCTGCACTTTATGTACAAGTAAGGTGCACAGATACTGATATGATCACTTCACCTGATGAAGGGAGACACAGTCCCTGAAAGATTGTTTGTTTTTGTGAGTACGGCACAATAAACCACAGTATTCATCTTTTCCATCTGGAACATCCGCTTTCTTTGGTGTTTATGATGACATTATTATCTGGTCCTATACAGCAGCTGCATTCCTATTCTTTTCTAATGTATTGAATCTCAGAAGACTCCTTGAAGGGGTCTTCCCCCTTCAGGAAGCAAAATGATGCAGCTCTGTACTCAAAACTGAAGGCCCTGGGCCAGATATACAGATATTGCTGGAGAACTGGTTAAAACAAATTTCTTGTTAAATTGAATGCAAGCACATCATGCATCCATTCACTAGATGCATTAAATGGGGGCATATGCCGGGTTAGATGTTGTCTAGGTGCTGTGTGTAGGTGTGACGTTTGAATCAGATGAGTTACCAGACCTTGCTTTTATCTAAAGTCAATGAGAAACTGAAACTCATAACTTGATCCTTTGCTTTTTTTTTTTTGTAGATTCATTTTTGACCGGATTTCTTTAGAACAGATAAAGTGCACAAAGATAACAGGCTAAAGTCTTCCTTAGAAACAAAAGTTTGATTGGTAATTACTGGAAGAAATATGTTAAATCAAGCAACCATCATCTCCATTCACTCTCACTGTTTTTTTTTTTGCCCTGTGCATCTGGTACCAATATTAATATGAATGTACAAGAACTGATTGATGATAAATCATAAGTGTTATGGTTCAGTGGAAACACATATGGTTTACGGGTGGTTACTGGGAAGAACGGTCAGTTGAAGATTTGTGAGGCTATTTCTGAAAATCTCCGAGATTTCATATTGTGCATTAACAAACAGTAATTCACCATTAGATTTGTGCATTTAAGATGTGGGGACGGCCAGACTTAAGAAATCTAGTCCTATTCTCTGCACTTTAAGGGCAATGGGTGCAGTAATGCTATGCAGAGATAAAGAATAACAATCAATGTTTTCATGTTCATTGCCAAGGTCAGTCAGTCCCCCTACCCTAGTTGTACATTGATATAAGTATATAATTTTTATGTCATGTGTCACCCAAAACTGCATCTTAGTCACATTTGAATTGTACAGCACACTGGCCCAAATACAACGCTATCATTTACAGTTACTAGGTTCAAATCAGATTACATTTCAGGTAGATGTTCAGTTAATATTATCTTGCTTGGTATGTTGCAATCAAGGAAACAAACAACAGCAACTTAAGTTGATTTTTCAAATTTTATTTGGCCATGTGAACCTAAACAAACAGAGCATTTGGACAGAAAAAAATCCCCACATTTAATCACTTTTTTGATTAGCGTCAGTAAGAGAAGAATACGTTCCAGCTTTGTTTAATGCATTCTAATTCACAAAAACCTAGCTGTTATAGAAAGTATTAAGCCCCATGGCCTTAACCAGTTGACTTTAATTATTCCTGATAGCAAACCAGACAAAACTAGTTGCTATTACAGTGCGGGTGGCAGTGCTTCAGGTCTTTTTCAATATCATCACTCTAATACATGTATGTGTATAGGTTTATTTATATAACGTCACAATACACGCAGTTCATTAACTCTGTACAAGAAAGCAAGAACAAAAAACAAGGACTCTTTCCCTGCAGTTCTTAGCATCTAAATTAAAGCATAGACACCAAATTTTGTTATATGTCTTTATTTTTAATTCAATTGAAAGAAAAAATGATCAGCAACATGTCACAGAAAATTGCTGCTCAAAATATTGTTTGATGTATTTTGTCAAATATGTAATGATGTCATGATAAAAATGCATAATAAATATTATTTATGTGTCGGTATACAGATATTTTTTTTTTTCAAAATGCTGTATCTTCTTCGTTGCCGCATAATACCATCATCATCATCATCTATCATCAGATTTTATTGTAGGATCAGTTTAACTGACAGAAGACCTGTTATGTCGAAGATACTCAATATAATGTTCCCTTCTGCTCAGACAGACTATAACCCACACTGGATTTCTGCTATTCAGCTCCTATATTTCACAAAATCAGTTAATAAGTGATTTAAAATACACTACATGCTCTCCCTCGCTAGATTTCTGTTATTCTACTGATAGAAGGGGTCTACATTTTACAGCATCAGATAGTGAGTGATTTAAAATATAGTACAAGCAATATTCCATTCATTGACAGTAGCTAGTCAACTCAGGTTGAATGCAATCATCTTATTGGATATTGTGATTTACAGAATAAGGGAACACTTTGCACATTTTAGGCTAGGTTCACACTCAGCGCATAATACGCGTATAGAAAAAAAAAGCCGAGAGTACCAGCAAACTTACCAGCAACAGTTTGAACATTCCCTCGGTGTCCACATCACTTCCTGTGTGGACACATTTTGGAAGCAACTTATAATACCAAAATGCAACACACAGCGTTCCGGACCTACCATATGCGCATCATATGCTAGTGTGTCTGGAACTATGTGAGTAGCATTGGCTTTCATTGAGCCAAATTTTTTTTTCACACTAGCATATTATGTGCTGAGCATCATACGCTAGTGAATGCATAAAGTTCATAAAATCTATAGGCCAAAATGAACCATACTAACCCATATAAATAAATAAAAATAATTTGCGTAGGCATGATTGCTTTGCAGTATTGTTAAATTTAACAGAATTATTTCTGTTTAATAAAAATGTTTTCTTTGGAGCCAAAATTATGTTTTATTGCAGTGAGTTTTCCATCTAATTACAGACATCTGTGGTATAAAATATCTACACCCTTTTATGGTTTGCAGTTCAGCGTCACATGCCATATATAAATTATAGCAAGGAAATATATATATATGTCTGTTTTTTCCTGAGCACCCGGATAAACTACACAGCGTCAGGGGATCAGAGAAGGTAAACCTCTCTTATTTTTTGTTGATATATAAATTATATACAACAACGTCAGGCCAGATAAAAAAAGAATCATTTTAAAATAAAAATATAATATAAGTTAGGAAATATTATTAATTTTGGAGATATATATAGGATATATGGATATTTCTAAAAGTTCACTAAAGTCCGAATTGTTGCGTATAGGTGCGAATTCGCCAGATAAAGACAGTCACAATAGGCTGCTACTGTCGCAGTCGCGTCTTTATAATGAGAATATTGTCGCAGTCGCTACTTTATTATGGGAAATTTGTCGTGACTTTATTATGGGAAAATTGTCGCGACTTTACTATGGGGAAATTGTAGATTTGCTATGGGAATCCGCTGTTTGTGAATTCGACAGTCAAATTCGCTCCTTAGTGAATAACCCCCATTTAAAGTTTTTCAACCTTTAACAATGGTGAAATAGTGTCAGTATAAGAATACTGCCACTTTCTCTGATTTATAAAGCCGTTAAATTGAATTTTTCCATCCCAAAGTGTTTGCCTGCTTTAGGCTGGTGAAAATCCATTATTCTCCATGGAGTTGGTCCAGTCATTTAGCCACAGTCGAATTAATTTTTCCCATCAAAAAAGAACATTGATATCCATATTGATTTGCAATGGAATTTGAACCGCCATGAAAACACTACATAGTGTGTCGCTTTCAGCTGATAATTATTGATATCAGGTTTTTTTTTTATATGAACAAATTCTTTTCTAATATAAATGAGTGGAATCAAAATATCTAACTGATTGCAAAAGAACATTGAAAAGCTTCAATAAATGCTGAAACAAATCAAAAAGGTCAAAAAATTTATCTTCATAAATTTTACCCTAGTTAACGCTTTATGAAATACAGATGAACATACTGTATGCGTTTTGATATTTGATGTTCCCGGTTATACTGTCTATAATATAATTTTACATTTCTGTATTTCATTAGCCTTCACATCTGTTGAATTGGTACTCCATATATCTTTTATTATGTGGGGATATTTATCAAGGTATTCAACCTATTCACCATATTTGATTTTAGGTGCCACTTTTCAATGCATTTTTGACAACTTTTTTTTGTTGCAACTTTTTCCAATTGTGGCCAGTTTATAAAGTGGCAACTAAGGGGGTTATTCACTATAGTTCGAATTGTTGCGTATAGGTGCAAATTCGCCAGATAAAGACAGTTGCAATAGGCTGCTACTGTTGCAGTCATGTCCTTATAATAAGAATATTGTTGCAGTTAAAATGTTAGCAACCATCATCCACAGAGAATAATAAGTCTGTGCCATTCTCAATCTGGTGAATATTTTTGGCGACAAAATTTGTCTCAAGAGGCTTAATAAATAATATTCCAACTGTTTTCAATCGGACTTTTTGATGCAACTTTTCACTGCTGACTTTTTTCAATGCAAATTTTTGTACAGCAATTTTTTTTTCAACTTTTATAAATATCCCCCATATATTATGTCATGTGGAAGTTTCTTATCTCATCAAAAATACTTGGTTGCTGAAATTGGCATGCAGCTTTCAGGGTCAGGTAGAACTTTTAATAGTGTAATGCTTCAGGGACAGCCAGTGGAATATATTGTTAGAAAAAGAAAGGAACAATAAAATGACCCAATGTAAATGGTGCTGATGATGTTAGGGCAGGGGTCAAGCAACCTTTGTGGCTGAGTAAGTCAAAAAGTGTGGCTCTGCTCAGCCGTTTTTGAATCCGGAGCTGCTGGGGTTATATGTGATGTCAGTGACTCCTGATTGGCTGTCAACTCATGTCACAAGTGACATCAGCAGCTCCGGATTGGCTAGCAACCCAGAAGCACCGTGACATCAGTGGCTCCGGATTGGCTAGCAATCCAGAAGCACTGAGAGAGCTATGTCTCTACAGCGCCTGCTGGCAATTAGCCGGCAGATTGTAACGAGCGGTGCTTGCATGTGTGCACAGCTCATTATAGTCAGCAAGCCAGATGCAGCCATCAAAAGAGCCACATCTGGCTTGCGGAGCCATGGGTTGCCAACCAATGTGTTAGGGGAAGAGAGGATAGAATAGAATAGTCAGATTAAAAATCAAGATAAAATTTTAGGACATAACAAAATACAATTTACTTTCCGCTCTTTAATCCACTTTATTTCCTCTGCATTTGTCCATGCTATTATATAAAAACATGAATATTACTAGTATTTTGTCTAATGCTTGCTATACTTTGCAACTATTTGCCTATTTAGGTTTAATTCAATCCCATTTGTCTGACTACACACAGAAATCACTATTTTCAACATTCCGGCATAAATTCTCAGTTTAGTGAATAGGCAGAATTTACACCGTGGATATATTTTTGCCAATTGTCACAAATTCACTGACAGTTCACACTTTGATAAGTATGTCCTAGAATGAGAGACTTGTAACAGAGGCGAGTCATACACTTTCACAGATTAAAGACAAATTTCTCAAGATTAGCATTTTTTTAAAATAATTTTGTTTATTAATAAGAGAGATTGATGCATTTTTGATTTGATATCAACATATTATAACCATTAGTAAGTTATTAAACATATCAACAAGAACAACATTTTTTTTTCACATTCTTATTTCTGTTGCAATCTTGGAGTTTCATTAATGGGATTGAATTATTAAACATTTTAACAAAAATACTTTTTGTCTCGTGGAGTTTTTGTTGGTAGTTGGGTTGTCTAGTTGTATTGTATATCTCTTCTATATTTTTCTTTTTTTAAAAGGTGAAGGATAAATAGGGTAAGTACTGTAGAGGGGAAGAGCCAAAACAATTGGTTCTGGGGTGCTGGGTTAGGGAAGGAGGTAGACGGGGTCGGAGCGTGTAACTAGGAAATTTAAAATCACCTTATTTTATCTGTTATAGTTCAGCTTCATAGGGTCTCTTCCACTGGGTCCCACAACAGTCCACACCAGGTTCTTGATATCTAGTTAGTTCAGGTCCCAAAGTCCCAACAGCATTTCTTTGAGTAGGTAGGTTATGTGCTTGAAAGGTGAAAAAACGCCAAGATCAGCATTTTTAGCTGAATTATCAGTTGCAATATCTGATTAAAGGGACCAAAGGGCTTATTCATCAAAGTGAGAATTCGACAGTTGAAGTGAATTCTCATTACTTTGGGTTGCTTGTCTCTGATATTCTCTTTTCCTTATTCACTAAACAGAAACAGAAGATTCCCATAGCGGAGAAGTGAATGGCGTCAAACACCATCTCTTGCATAACATAGGAGGGTTAGTTGGACAGTAGCAGCCCTGCCATCAGCCAATAAATTCCGCACTTCGATCTGGTGAAGTGAAACTGGAGCATGTGACGGTACCTTGCCTACTGCGGCAGACTCCGATGCTGATCTATAGGTAAATTACCTGTGCACGCACATGCAAATTGATACAAAGAGCTGTGTAAGTCTGTGACTGTCATAAGCTTCTGAGATGGTTATAAATTCGCCACATTGCAGAGTTTGCTAAATATGCAAAGAAATGGTGAATAAATGTGAATTCGGACCTTTTATTCACTGCTCGGACTTTCATGAATAAGCCCAGGGCCGGTTCTAGCGTTGTGGGTGACTACCCAGGGCGCAATCTATTTGAGGGGTGCTGTCGCCCATATCACCCACCGCAAACTTACCTCCTCCAGCGTTCCAGTGACGCTCCTCCTCTGAGCGCCGCTTCACAATGAGGTCGCATTCCACTTGCCTCATTGTGGAGCGTCGATGGAACGCTGGAGGAGGTGAGTTGGGGACGCCGGGCTGGTGTGCGCCCGGGAGGGGCGCGGAGGGGCAGTTCGGCCAGGGCGCCCATAGGGCCAGAACCGCCCCTGAATAAGCCCACCACTTTTTTGTTTATAGTGAATAAAGTAAATATCTAAATATGTTCTTCGTGTAACCACTTATATCAAAAGTGTGCTTCTTGCATTTAAGTGCAAAGATTTCTCACATTGTAAATGAGATAATCGGACCGGACAAGAAATATCTTTCAGGGCAAAAATAAATAAATAAATAAATGAAGACAGATGAGAGGACAGGATTTTCTTATGATGTATTACATAATAAATAGCAGTCGGAGTGCTGTAATAAAAGGAAACAGCAGAGTACTGTATTTAATAAAATAACATAGGGATGGAGGGAAGTTGCAAAACTGCATGCTTAAACATCATGGATTGTTGCCATGGTAATAGAGATATTTGACTTCCTGAGGGTAAAAGTTCATTCTGCCCCTGGTAATAGTGAGCCTATGAAATGATATTTAAAATGATATATACCAGTATGCAAATAAGAAACCAGTCTAGAGTTGGTGTGCGCTGTTATGCTGTATGCATCTGAAGGCAAGTCACATGCTGCAGAGAATATGAAAGGTTAAAGGTACAGTTATTAAATGGAATCTCCAACGCCCAGAGTAGGCATGATAAAAAACCTGCCTGTTTTGCAATTTTTCCCAATGTCAAATTTTTTTATTGGATACATTTAAAATACCAGTAACACCATAAAAAGAAATTGTATCTAATTTGGTTTGGTATCGCAGTTATTCTTACAGGTTACTAGTAAAAATGATACTTGAAGCTTTATTTTTTAATTTGTATTATTTTGTGTTTGCTATTCTTCCTTGCGGTTGAAGTCATCTTTATGTTAAGTAAACACACCCCAACCAAGTCCTATTGTTTCCTACAGGACACAATACACACTTTGAAGTGCCCCAGAAAGCCGGATTTGGCTGCAACTAGAGAGAGATTGTTCAAACCACCAAAAAAAGAATTCAATTAAAAAATTGTCATTTGTGCATAGAAATAACTGTCATTCCACTCTAAACAGCAATTTTATTTTTTTCTGTTTGTTATTGGCCCTTTAACACAGTACAGAGAGAAACAAACCCTAACCCCCTTATTCACGATCCTCCGAAGTGAGGTGCGGAGCATTCGCCTCACTTCGGAGGATCGTGAATAAGGGGGTAAATATTTTCTGAAATGGACAGTTTTATGAAAAAATTAGTTTTTCTTAAGCTTTATTTGTTATGTGATAATATGGTTACATGGCTTAAAACCTGAAATCATTTTAAAAGAAGTATTTGTCTTTTAGATATTGTTACCCATCCTATCCAAATGAACACATATTAATTACAGCTTTGAATTTTTATTTTTTACATATTAAGCAATCAAGTACTAATAAATAGTAACACCAGGAAAAAAATGACATTTGTCAGTTGTTCAAAAATGCCACTTGTATCTTTGCAGTTAAAGCGCACCTGACACCTCAAAACGTTAATACTAAGTTAGGCTGTACTAATGAAATAAATGTTTTTGTAAATATATATATAAATAATGTACCTTTATACAGCGTTTCTCTCTGTCATCTTTCCTGTCAGCCTGACTTTTCTTTCCCGAGTGTCGGTTAGACAGGGCTAAATGATGACTGACATTATATCTCCTCCAATCAGATCCCTTAAATCACGAACTCGCTACACTGCATGACAATTCCATATATTTCTATGGTAGGTATGGTTTAAAAGAGAAATATGTAAGTTAGAAAAACATATATATATATATATATATATATATATATATATATAAAAAATTTTATTTATTAACTTGGGTAATTTGACAGCAGCAGTGTTTTATGTTTTACTCCTGAATAATCTGGTGTAGGTTTTCAAGTTTCTGCAAAGAACCAATTTACTTAAAACATTATATTCTTGGCTTTATTCAGAACCCTACTTGCTTCCTGTATTAGTAAAAGAGTTGGCTACAGACGAAGGGATTTTTTTTTTTTTTTTATTTCATACTGTAAAATGGCAGAAAACCTCAATTTATTGCATATTTTTAGCAAAACATCAACAGGGCTTTAACAGCCCTCAACAGAGTTTGATGTAAACTTTTAACTCATCTAGAACAATAAATGATAACTAATGATTAGATGCTAAGGGTTACTAGACCTCCGTAAAATGATTCCCCTCTTTGCTACATTCCTCTAGAAATTATTAATCTGGAAGCAGGAACTTAATAAGGAATTGTGCAAAAAAAAAAAATTATATATATAGTTGATTTATGTAGTCTGCCACATGAAATAGTTATTTTTGTTAATAAATGAATATCAAAATGCTCTTATATTAATCCCATGGATATAATTGTGAACTTGCCCTATTTTAACCCAAGACTATTGATTTGCTATAATAATACTGAGTCCCAGGTAAACCTGCAATTTATTTAGGTATAATAGAGTTTAGTTTCATTCCTTTTCACAGTCCGCCTTAAACACTCCCAGAATGCCTCAATTCAACCCTGCCTTGTGGCTTGATACTCCTGCATGATGCTAGTTGTGTCTATGAGCCCTCCGACTCCAATGGTCATGTATTTGTTCTCCTGTCCTAGCCACTAGGCCTCTGTGTTGTATACAAAACATCAGATTACATTATATGAATCAATGCCCCAAGCTTTTTTTCATCTCCTGGGTGTAAACTGTAGTTCCAGCTGTGTTAGGGATACTATTATACAGCGTTATATAATTAAATTAAGTAGGTATTCTAAACAACAAACAGATAAATAGAAAACACTCCTGCCACTGTAATGTTGGCTTACCTTTACATTACTTATGCATTCTGGGTCTCTAACTCTTTCTGGCAGCTGTCTTTTAAACACTGGTGTTGTCTAAAGTTTATAGAAAACAGTTGAACTATAGACATGGGTTTGTTTCACAGAAAAAGCTGTCAGCGACCCAAAAGCAAAAGAGACAACAAAAATAAATATCAGGAAAACAACTTCAAAGAGAGCATTTTTAGAAGTACTACGTAGGAATAATTGTCATGCTAATCCATTGGAATTCTCTTTTTTTTCTGGTGTAGAAGGTATATTGTGTTTGGTTTTTTTCTTTAATGAATGTAGGTATAGAACCAAAGCTTGTCTTATACTATTTTCTGTTATTCCATATAAAGTATCATATTATACTACAGTACTCATCTTTCTTACTAATGTGCACAGCAAGATTACAATAATATCAATTTTTATGTGCGTCAAATCAATAAAATAAAAGGCATACAGTTACTAGTTACCTACACTTAGGGCCACATTTTAGGAAGTCTGAATAGTCGCGTAGAGCTCTAAATTCATGTCTGTTCTCCAATTCCCCATGTTCACTTATTGAGCAAACACTGCTAAGTGGTAAGTACATGACCAATTCAGCATCTGTGATAGTTCCGGTCTTACAGAACTCTTTGCATCTCTTTGTGTGCAAGTGCACAGGTGCTTCTATTATTGACTAAGATGCAGAGAGTGTGTCGAAGGTGCAAATGTGGCTAGGTGAATTGCTCCGAACTTACCTGTTTGACTTCGCCACTTCAGACTGGCAAATTGGGGGGTTGATGGCAGGGCTCCAGTGTTGTGTAACGCAACTATTCATTCAAAATTGAGAATGGTGACTGTGATTAAATGACAACATGACCTATGGAAAAGAGTGGGACAATGTGACACTGATGTCACTGCTCTTCACTGGTCAAATTCACCTCACTCTGCATGACTTCTCATCCTACTTCTCTCTACTAGACTAGAGACTAGTCTAGTCTGCCTGATCGACAAGTGTATTCTCCGCTTAGTCAACAGTGAGAAGTGAATTTGTGTCTATTTGAGATGTAACTCAAATTGTAGTGAGGGAAATTCCACAGGTGAATTCACCCTTTTGAGAATGAGGCCCTTACTGTCTAACACACAGCGATGTATATACTTTGAGTCACTAACTCACACATTGCCTAGAACACAAAGAGAAACATACCAGGGAACAATGCAACCACTGATGTGTGCAATTATTTTATAATACTTTAGGCACCCTACACCAAACGCAAGAGATGACCACTTAAATAATACATGTTAAGAGCTGTATTTATGTCCCAAAAGCTTATAGACACTGAGAGGAGAATTCACTATTCAGCGAAGTGAGCTCCGAATCCTTCGGCTCACTTCGCAAATGGTGTTATGCGCTCGCTGATGTCCTGCATGCAGACATCAGCGAGTGCTTTAAAGGGATTCCCATCTTGGAGAGGCAACTGTTTTGGTCTCGCCGAGATGGGAATCCCTTTAAAGCGCTCGCTGATGTCCGCGTGCAGGACATCAGCGAGCGCATAACACCATTTGTGAAGTGAGCCGAAGGCTTCGGAGCTCACTTCACTGAATGGTGAATTCCCCCCTGAATACTTGGTGCCTTAGGCCCCACCCACTAACTGACCACACGCCTTTGTGTAAACAATCTAAATTATGCAGTGACCTGCAATATTATGCTTTATCTGTGCGACACATTTGAGTAGAAGAATATTTCTTATTTACAATTTATTCACCATGCCTACTTCCCTGACTAGGAGAGAGGCTCTTCCATCTGAGCAGCCTATAGGCATAAGCTTAAACTTATAGGTGTATCTGATGCTGGACATGCCCCAAATCTGCACAACAGAGTAGGGACATGGAGTGCAGAGGACGTCCACATTTTAACTGGTGAGGTTGCTAGTTACTTGGTCCTGCAATTGGGTTGTTGTGGAAATCGAATAAAAAGTTTTTTTAAAAACTGCAATTAGGAAGCGTGGAATGGAAATGTTGCAATGTGACAGTAAGTGATGCTGTTTATTTGTTTGGCTTCTTACAGACAAACAACAGTAAGCGGACCTAGTTTGTTGTTTTTTTTTTAACCTGACTAAGGATGTAGCTGTATACAAACACATGACACACACACACTGTGCATTCTTGGTAAAAGAACAACCTGCAGGTTTGATTTTGCTTTCTTCAAGCCTTGAATTACAGCATACGCCATTATTAATAAAACATCTGCTGGCACAGAGTTCTAGCAGCCTCAGTTATCGTGAGGTGACAGGCAGCCTGCCAAGATCATCTGGTTGTTGATATTATTTAATAAAACTGTGGCCTTGTTTTGCAAAAGAAATTGATGTGTGTGTGCTTGTATGCTTGTGTTTATTTATACAAAGCGAGGGAGGCTTCAGGTCCTGCACAGGTCAGCTTGTTCTATATGAATGCAGTCCCAGCAAGGCGTTCATTAGCAAAACCTGTCTTACATATTCAATGTTCTGTGTCATCTTATTAGAATGCTTCAAAATGCAAGATTCACTCAAGCCGTTTACACAAAGAGCTATATTGCTGGGTTGATATCCTCATAGATCACCACTGCTTCCTGTCACTTTAAATGGAATGTTCGTATTGTAAAATATATGCTTCCTGCGCATCCGATAGAATTGTTAGCTACCATATAGCAAGCTTATTGTGAATATGAAAGTGATCAAATTTGGTGACAGGGATAGTTTCTGACATGAAAATAATAGCAGGCTTGATGACAAAATATTGCTCTGAAACAGCTTTTTTTTAATAATATACACCAAACCTGCATGCTAAAACTGAGGACAGGTAATTGTGGATGACACAGTATCATATTTAAATATATACAGTATGAACCCATTTAACTCTGCATGCATGCTGTATGTAAAGGAAACAGCAAGTGTAACTGCATATTTTCCTGCATACATACATATTTGCATATATTGTATATATATGTGTGTGTGTATATAAATATATATATATATATATATATATATATATATATATATATATATATATATATATATATATATATATATATATACAGTATATATATATATATATATATATATATACACACAGTATATATATGGGTGTGTATGTATGTGTATATGTATGTACAAACGTTTGTATATATAGTGTATATACAGTATGTGTATGTGCGTACATACTGTATATATATATATATATGCTTGTGTGTGTGTATATGTGTGTATAAATATTCTGTATATGTGTTTATGTATGTATATAGAGTGTATAGATATATGTAT
>WMED01003584.1:7480-21944 GCA_019650415.1 Pipa parva
CCCCCCCCCCCCCCCCAAGCACAACCACACCCACTAGAGCAACGGTTCTCAACCTGTGGGTCGCGACCACTTTATAAGGGTTCGCCCGAACTTCATCACATGGCACCCGCACATGATGACGTCGGGCCTGAACATCGGCACATGACATCAGCGTCGGGGGTCGCGGTCTCAACAAGGTTGAGAACTGCTGCCCTAGAGTCTAGGGGTAGGCAATTAATTTTCCCATGGGGCCACATGAGAAACTGGAATGGTGTTAAAGGGCCAGAGTAATATACTTCACTTACCCGCACCTATGGAAATTGGCAACTCTCCCCCCACACATTGCTGGCTCACGCGGGCCGGTCAGAGATAGTTAGAGTGGCGGATGTGGCCCATGGGCCAAACAATGCCCAGATCTGCCCTAGACTTGGAAGGGAGCTTTGCAGAATGCTGGTGTTACAGCATTGTTCTGGCGGTTCGCCCCTGTCAACACTGGCTACTTTGTAGCTGAAAGATAGCATGCACTGTACCCTCTAGAATAAACCACACAGACTACTTTGCTTTGCACCATAAGCAATAATGAGCCTGAATCAAATTAGCTCAGCTACGAAACAGGCGGTGCCGCCCTGGGCTCATATAAATATTAAAGGACCAGTAGCGTTCTTCCTGCGCGATTGTCCCCTTTTGTACAGTAAAGCTTGTCCACCAACTAAACAGCACAGAATTGGAGGATAGGGTGGAAATCCAGGAAAGCTGAAAACTGAAAATACTTGAAAAATTTTTATTAAAAAAAAGAGAATACGGTTTGGTTAGAAGCAGGAAGAATTAACTTTTCTTTTTTCAAGGACAAGTCAAAGCAAAAAAAAAAAAATTCAATTGCATTTGAAATCAGATATCCTTACACCATACTTGTACAAATGTTATTTGTTTTTTTATCTCTACTCTCTCCCGTTGTTTTCTACCTAACTTTAAAAAAAAATACATTTTTCATGAAGCGCCACAGAAAAAAAATCCCTTTTTTTATATTGTTGACAATATCCCTTTAATCTTTGCAGCGAATGGATTAACACATAAATTTAATTTTTTACATTTTTAATTCTAAAGAAGGAAACTCACACCGCGCTTGGTTCATATTCGGCAACGCAAGCTATACCTGTAACGTGTAGAGGTTCTTTTTTTATTCTATCTTTCTTTTTTTTGTAGGACTGCGGAAAAACGCTTTCAGCCTTCAAATGAATAAAAGATAGAAAAGGTCAGAGGCTTTTCCGAAGGCGTCCCATTGCAAAATAGGGATTTAGAAGAACAGATTTCGCTTCCGTCAGAAAATGGATTGTAAACATTGTAGATAATCGCCGCAAAGGTCAGAAATGATACATTTTTGTATTTGTTTTAGTCAGCAATATTTATTTAGCCCTACACCACTCACGACTCCTGCCACTAGTGCATTGTGGGGAATTGCTAACAGCCTCCAGGTATGACAAGCTGTAGTGTTTGCATAGCGAGATGACCTTCAGATGTAAATCCTAAGCTTTTAGTACCTGTCTTGGGAGGGTTTATTCAACTTTCTGAATTGCGCAAAAAAAAAAAAATTCAATATTTTCCATAATCCTCGTTGTATGATGGTAAAATCTGTTTGCCAACCTGCCCGTTAATTACTTCATTCCCAGGGAGGACTGCATTTATTACGAAGCAGGACGCGCGGAATCCGTAGACCCTTGAAGAAGACAGGTCTTACTTTGCAGCATGTTCCGTAGCTAATAATGGCTTTTGCGCCCATTGACGGTTGTTAGCATTTGTACAGATATTTGCAGTAACCTTCTGTACAAGAGTAATTGTCTGCGCTGTCTCTGTTCTTTTCTCACCAGCTTTCTCTGTGACGGTGACAAATGTGGATCCCTCAGTGAATTAGACACTCATGCTTGGCCCGTTCTCTCTCACTGCCTGAATCCCCTTCACCTCATGTTTGATTTATAGACTACACACAGCAATGGGACTAACCCACACGCACTGCCTGAGCTGACCCCACAAGTACATCACAATCCAAGTCCTGGCAGCACAATAGGGCAACATTCACCTAGTCACTGCCACGGGGACATTAAGAAAAATAGTTGGTCCATCTCGGAAAGTACAGCGATGCTGTTAACTAAAGCTCAGTGTACTTAGAGGTTAAAATATATATATATACTGTGTGTGTGTATGTGTATATATATATATATATATATAAATATATATATATATATATATATATATATATATATATATATTAAAGCGGGTTTGTTCTAGAGATGTCTACACTTTTCTTACTGTGGAAAAATCAGACGGTAACTTGTGTTAATGTAAAAATATATTTAGAAGGGAACTGAAATTTTGGGAGAGCAGAGAGGGGAAAAAAATGGCTGCACAATTGTACTAAACTGACCACACCCACTTATCATGCACCACACCCACTTATCATGCACCACACCCACTCATCATGCACCACACCCACTCATCATGCACCACGGCCACTTTAATAGAATCTGCCCACCTTCAAAATGACAGTGTACAAATAACTGTGTCCCTGTGGGAAGTTTGACTTGTACATAAATGAATAGTCAGGAAGTGCAGGATGCACCAGTAAGCCATTTTTACTGACTGGTGTCCCCCCAGAATATACCACCAAAATATCATTTGCTTTACCGATTTCTTTGCCGCTAGTCCATTAAACTTCACATCATTCAATAGACTATAATGTTACTCAGTAAGCCTGTAGTTATTGGTGGCATTACATAGCGCTCAGTTATCTAGTTAAACTAGCATGTATCCAGTTTCCTATCAAGTTTATTAATAGATTAGATTTTCATCAGTTACACTGCACATTGTCTTCTATCCCTAGTTGCTCAGTGGTTACCTTTTGTTTTAGCACACCCAGTTGCCAATCAGTTGCAAAAAAAAAAATGAATCAATGGCACACAGATAGGCAACAGTGGGCTGTTATACAACATGGCTGGTGTAAAGCAATGAAATTTATGAATTTAAAGGACCAGTAAAACAAATAATAATTCTCCTTTGGATTGGCATGGTAGTTATTTACAGCACTAGTAAAAATGTTACCTTTGAAGTTAAATTCTGGATTTTTCTTTTTCTCTTTCTGTCTGTTTTTTAGCTTTATTGTTATTAGCCATGTTGTTAAACAGACCTCAGCCATTCCGACGGTTTTCTATACTACGTTGCATAGTACGGGTTAAAAAAAGTCTGCCTCATTTTTAAAGACAAATAATTAAATGTCATACTTTCTAGACACAATTTCATTAAAAAAAAAAATCACTATATAGTAACGATATATATATATTTAAGTCCATTTTCGTTTTTTGCGTTACTATCTCTTTAACTTCACAGAACATTACAGGTGCTTTATTTGAATAATTATCATGTTCATCTAAACAGGAATTTTTATTTTTTTAGGCGATTTATTTGGTTGTTGAAATGCTAGGCACTGAGTAAAACAACAAAATAGAGGTCTCCTGCCCTGAAAAGTTTACATTTATTCATATATAAGTATAATTATAAATGGATATATTATTCCTGTTAAAACACGCGTGTATCCAGATTTCATAGCATTTCCAGTTTTTATAGTTTTCTTATATTTGGTAAATCTTATACAATTTTTTCACTGTAATATTAAGTACGTTAAATAACCTAACTGTGCTCTACTAAAATATGCATTAGATTAGGAATCCATGGTCACCCTGTGCTATCAGATATACTTATATACTTCCTGATTTATTTCATATTTAAGTGTCTGAATGTACACCTACATCAGGATGATATCATACTTAACAGCAAGGCAGTGCTTTTCAGTGTGTTTTCTGCCCTATGCTGTGAAGCAGTCATTTAATATTGCGTATTGGTGCAGTGGGGGTGGCTCATCGGTTAGCACTGGGTTCTGGGTTCAATTCTACCCTTGACTTCAATTCCACTCTGGGCTTCATCTGCATGGTGTTCGCATACAGCGGATTCCCATAGCAAATCCGCTACAATTTCCCCATTGTGAAGTTGCAACAATTTTATAATGTTATGGTTGTGACAATTTTCCCATAATAAAGTTGCAACTGCAACAATATTCTCATTATAAAGATGCGACTGAGACAGTAGCCGCTTATTGCGACTGAGACAGTAGCCGCTTATTGCGACTGTCTTTATCTGGCGAATTCACACCTATACACAACAATTTGGATTCTAGTGAATAATCCCCCTGTATGTTCTCCCTGCACCTGCGTGGGTTTCCTCCCACAATCCAAAATCATACATCTGTGTCTGTCTGAATATGGAAAAACTAGATTGTAAGCTCCACGGGGCAGGGACTGAAGTGAATGACAGATCTCTGTAAAGCGCTGTGTAATATAGTAGCGCTATATAAAAATGAACAAAAAAGTTAACTTTAATAATGTCCCCCCCCCAAAAAAAAATAAGGGTATAAAATATCAGCCCTTCAAAGGAAGAAAGTTGTACAACGCTAAGCTATACAGTCTACCCATAATTTTTGCTATAATAGTATAATATTATTAGGTATTACGTTATGTTTATAAATTGTGTTCTCATTTCTTCAGTCTCACGTACCCAGGGCTTAAAGCAACAGGTGCCCTTTTTTTTTCTATTTCAAATGATGCGTCTCCTTCTCTTAATTAAATGCAGAAGCCTTCAAACAATCTTTCCATCACAAATTATCTTGACATTAAAGAGCTTGGGTAATTACCTACTTTTTTTTTTTCGTTCAAAATTTCTTTATTTTTGAAATCATATAGGGGGTACGGTCCGTTAAACTCGCAGTTCACATTAAGAGAGAGTGAAGAAAAAAAAAAACCCTTAATGAGAGAGAAGCAATCAAGTTCATTATGATTTGAGTACGAGTCATTAACATGCTCAATGAGGTCACAGGCAATAAATTAAATAACTTTCTAATATGAAATTGTCATTTTTGCAGTTTTTGAAGCAAGGTTAATGCCTTTAATAGGATTATTTACACATCTGTTCGGTATTTTAGCAGACGCCATCCTTTTGGCAAGCACTTTATGCATATAGCGCCCTGTTTGAGCTGGAAAAGGTGTAACCAACGAAAACCAGAAATAAATAATAGCTGTCAATGTTCTGCTGTTTTTAGAGTATTCACATGGGTTTAATTACATCCATACAATACCCTTGGCTTTATCTTGGTAGATTGCTTAGCTAGGCATTCCAGTCTGTGTTACTGGCTTTTGCCACACCTTCAGATATACAAGCACCAGGTGACTCTTGAAGGTACAATCTCAAGTTCCTGGTATTTTAGAAGGCACAGCATCTTAAATTAGTCTTGGTGCAACTCTATTATCCAGGTTCATGGTACCTAAACAGACTTAGACAGCAGAATAGGGAGTCTATTAGTTTTACCTGTCTACTTAGAGGAAATCAGAAAAATGCCTCTCTATATGTTAGCTTTACTTAGATAAGCCTTATAACCTATACCTTGAGGATAACCCAGTTCAACCAAGCTCCAGATATGATTCTTTACATAACAGGAAAGGTAAGAAAAGAACAAATAATCCATTTTGTAATTTTAGTCCCATTTCCTGTGTCCTGGGCACCGTTTGTTTCTGAGCATGATCAACTGCATCTCATCCCCCACCCGGTGAAATAATAATGTCATGAATTTATAGGTGTCTAGGTACCAGAAACTCTTGGTTAGGACGCAGGTACTTAGAAAACGGTGCCTTAGAAGGCAGCAGCTTAAGAATCACAAAGCAGCAGTACAGTTTGGATGATAGCGGTGGCTTAATTCTGTTTGATAACCCGTGTATCTAACATATAATACGGGTTTAGGTAATACAGATTGTATATTAAATAATAGGAGCATTGCCTGGTCTAAAAACTCAGGGCACAGGCCCCAGGTGTCATGCTCTTTTTCATGGCTACTGGAGGTCTGTGCCAATTATACGGTCAACATGCAAAAGGCAGCAAAACTAGCACAGAGTAACAAAGATTGTAAAGGGTGCAGAGTCTTATCTCTGAATGCGGGGCTGTGTACTGGGAATTACACAAATCTAGGACACTCCTGTTAAAAAAGAAGCATCTCTCGATTTTCTATAAATAATATTACAAAGTTGAACATACAGAAAGGAGCCTGCCTTTATTCACAAATAATTACATTTGATCCCTTGTTGGTGCATTTTTTAATTTTTTATTTTTTTTCCACTTTTTGTCTAGTCTAATCTTTCCCATGCTCTAGTTATTGCTTTCCACAAAATCAAACGCTAACGTTAAGTTCAGTTTCTGTTTTGATAAATCTGGTGTCTTTGAACTAGTATGTATCTAATATTTATACCGGGTAAAAAACACTACTACCCTGCGCTGATGTCAAGCTTGCCATGTGAAATCCCATGACCCCCTACGACCTGTAAGCTGTTTAATTAAATTGTTCAGATGCAAGTAGACTATCAGTTGCTATGGTCAGGCCTCAAAATCCAACATGTGACTTGCTTGGTTATGCTCCTTGGTTTGCTGAGATGCTTAGGCCCTCTAGCAGGAGCCTCTTATACCGCACTGTTGAAGGCCCTGGCTACACACACACACATACAGTATATATACAGTATATATATATTATTGTGACCACTACTGTAAAGTACAGCCTAAACGCTTTTAGTTTAGTGGTTATTTTTTTAGTTTTTCCCTGAAATGCTTTTGCACTGGGAATTCTCACTTGTGGCAAGTAATTGCCAAAAATGAAGTACCACGATCTGATAGCAAGCTAATTGAGCCTACGAAATTAAATCCTTATTGTTTGTTTAATTTTCTTAAACAGCTTTGCTCTAGATTCTTCTATATATGTGCAATGAAAAAAGCAAACTGATGTGTCTCTTATCTATGCCATGAATTAGTTCATTCTAGAAGACTGGACCTTAAATATAATCATCACATTAACATAGTCATTTTAGTTGGAAAAATCCTGCCCAACCTCACTAGCCACATAGTGGAGCCACACCTTTAGTGTCCATGATATATTTGATACAGATATGGCCACATAAAAATAGGTGATGTGACAAGCGGGATGAAAACAAGTATGGATTCCACTTGATGAGAAATGCCTCAAAGACAGTCATGGGAGGAGGAAGAAATTATTATTTTACTGTAGTGTGTGGCTTCATGAGCCAATTTCTATCATTAATGGTTTACCTAAGCCTGTTTGGAAGATCAGTGACCAAGTATAGAGTTGCAAGGCCTGGTAAATACCTTTATTGAAAATATCCGCAATGCGAATACTGCTATGTGATGGGGCGAAAAGGGAGTTCTCTTGTCTAGAACTTAGTTATTTAACCAGACCGATATCTACTAGTGATACATTTGACACAGTTTCTGAAATTTGACATTTCAATGCCTGTCTAATTTATACCTTTTTCTGATATTTCAATCCACTTTTTTTTAAAGGTTGAAATGAACCCCGATGAGGAGCTGTGATCTAAATCAGTCGTTGGCAAACCATGAGACACAAAGTTAAATTAGGTGAGGACACCTAAAGATCTTAAAGGACACTTAAAGATCTGTCTTTCTTTAGTATCGCTGCCATAATAGAATTTTATTATTTGTGGTAAGTTAAGGTTTTTTTTTTCTCTTCTGTTGACCCATATACGTTGTAGATGCCTTTTATGATAACTGTGTATTAATTATTTTACCTGTAAATTATTTACTGTAATGTTTTATTACGTGGAGTCAATGGATAACCACAGCTGTATAGTATCCAGCCAACAAGACTCAAGGGTTGACTATGAGGACCAACTAAAGCCCAAGTGAAAAAAGTTGAGTGAACCACTAATCTAGAAGAAGCTAAGTGAATGAAAGAAGATGGCTGTTTTAGATAGAGCACAATTAGTAATATAGGGGGAAAAGGCAAATTAACCTATGCTAATATCTTGTATCTGTCGGGTTGCCATAGATTTTAGGTTTCTTTTAGTCATTTATTTTGCTCCTATGTATCTAAATGATGGCCAAGCCTTCCCAGAATTCTTTAAATGATTCCTAACACAAGTTTAAGTTCATTTTTTTGTTAGTTATGCTAACATCAGCATTCAAACACTCCCACCAGCGACACTATAAATTTCTCATGATATAATCACTTTCATTTTTTTTTGTGTCTTAATTAGGCATGTCTTAGTAAACATACTCATTACAACTGTAATAGAAAGCATGGCTACATTAATCTATTTATCTTATTAGTACTTAAGTTAAACCCTCTTTTTTTTAGTTTGCTAAAAAATTTTCAATATAGGAAGACTTTTGTATTTGAAAATTCAAAGTAAAAATATAAAATGTTGTAGAAAGAGAATTTGATTTTTCTTTAATAAGAGAATAATGAAACAGCAGCATGGTTAAGATGTTGAAAGAAGAAATACATTTTAAGTGATGTGGGTCATTGCAGGCAGTCCTAGTCTCTGGGGTGAGATTGGTTCTGGCCCCTCTGCTTGCAGCTCAAACACTTATACTCCGTTCATTAATTCTTTCTCCTGCATTCAACCATAAAATGCATTACATCCACATAGCATTGCGGTTTGACACCTTCTTTATTTCTTTTCAAAATTTGGGTCCACATTCTCAAAAGGGTGAATTCACCTGTCGAATTCACCTCACTAAAATTCGAGTTGCATCACCAAAATAGACACAAATTCACTTCTCATTATTGACTAAGTGGAGAATAAACTTGTCGAACAGGATGATAGCAGCAATCGCTGTTGGATGTGTAGTGCAGCATAGTTAGTCAAATAGAAGTAGGATGAGAAGTCATGCGGAGTGAGGTGAATTTGACAAGTGAAGGGCAGTGAATCCAGTGATGTCAGTCTCACACTGTCCCACTAACTGGATTCTGTGAATATTCTATCTATTTCTATGTCACCTTGTCCCTAGGTCATGTTGTCACTAAGTCGCAGTTGCCATTGCCATATTTGAAAGAATAGTCACTTTATGGAGCCCTGCCATCAACCCCCCAATTTTCCAGTCTGATGTGGCGAAGTCAAACATGTAAATTCAGAGCAATTCACCTAGTTGCATTTGCTCCTTCCACTCCACCAGTGTGGTGGCTCAGTGGTTAGCACTGCTGCCTTGCAGCGCTGGGTTCTGGGTATAATTCCACCCTGGACTTCATGTACATGGAGTTTGTATGTTCTCCCTGCACCTGCGTGGGTTTCCTCCCACAATCCAAAAACATACATCTGTCTCTATGTTTGACTGAATAGGGAAACTAGATTGTAAGCTCCAGGGACTGAAGAGAATGACGCTGTGTAATATATCAGCACTATATAAATACATACATACTCTACCACTTAGTCAGTAGTAGAAGTACCTGTGCATGCACACAGAGATACGAAGAGCTCCATATGTTTGCCTGAATTGGTCATGTATTTGCCACTTGATAGAGTTTAGTCACTAATCAAACATGGGGAAGTAGTGAATAGATGTGAATTCATAGCTATAAAGGGTTATTTGGACTTTTGGCAATGAGGCCATATGTACTAAGGCTACTTCTGGCCTCAGCATCTATCTAATTGTAGTTACAATCCTTGCTTTTCTGTCTGTCTCCATCCTACCAATAGTTCTTACCCTCGCAACAATGACAATAACGAGTGCTAAGCACTACAACATTACTTTAATTTGAATTAATGTCAGAAAGACTGCTTTGTAAGTCCTCACTGATTGTGGACATATTTTACCCTAGATGCTCCATGTTCTGATGGATGATTTTCTTTTACACATGGACTACTGACCTAGTCTCGGCGAGACATAGTAACATAGTAACATAGTTTATAAGGCTGAAAAAAGACACAAGTCCATTCAGTTCAGCCTATTTTTTTTTATTGGTCTCGCTGAGACTGGAATCCCTTTAAAGTGTTCGCTGATGTCCACGTGCAGGACATCAGCGAGCGCATAACACCATGTGTGAAGTGAGACGAAGGATTCGGAGCTCACTTCGCACTACAGTGAATTCAACTTTTAATCTCTCACATTGACTTGGAAAATTCGCAGTGCCGCTTGGCAAATTTGCTACTTCAAAGGACTCCAACGCTTGATGAATAGGCAAATGACCTGTGCACCATAGAGATGGAAAGAGCTCTGTTTGCGGCCACTGTAAGCATGCAAATTGCGAATTCACCATATCTTGGAGTATGATGAATACGCAAACATAGGAAAGTTTTAAAAGAGTTTGAATTCTGACCTTTACGCAACTGTTCCAATTTTCATTAATAAGCCCCTAAATCACTTTTTTTGATAAATATGTCCCTCAACCATTTTGTTGGCCACCCCATCATTCACAACCTTTTCTCTGTAGATCTCTGTGTTTTACATGGTTTTCATCTCTTAATCAGCTGCGCGGTAGTGAAATTGTTAATAGAACGAGAAAATCAGCTGAAGATGAAATTCAGTCTTCCCATTCTCATTTACTTTCTTACTGCATTGATTTAAAACTTCATTTGTCTCCTTTTATAAGAAGTCGTCTAATTTCCCTTGTGTTTCTCTGTATTTGTTAGTACTTCCGCAAGTGCTTACAATTATATATCTGCTTGTGTTTGTATCTGTAATACACTAGAATATTATATAGAGTAAGAGGCATAGTTATTCATCATTTTGATGCAAAAAAATAACTTTGTTTGGGTATCTTAACAATTTACGTTATCCGGAATGATCTTTTTATATTGCCTCGGTTTATCTTGTCACAGGTAACACTTGATATAATAAACTAGTCTCTGATTCATTCTCCTTTTGGACAATATTTTCTCATACGGTCCACGTATGTTAAAGGGGCACTACAGTGCTGATATAACTGCACACATACATATAAAACTCCTTTATACTAAGCCAATTGCTGACACAAATAGTTAAAAAATGTTTAGGGAATAAATAATACCTGCCATTTGTTTCCCTTAATTAGTTTTCCTGAGAGCTGACATTTTCCTACCCCGCTCCCCCTCCTCTTTCTGTTCTGCAAGTCAGGCAACATGAGAAGAAAAAGCTGCCTGACTGCTATTGGTTAAGCAGTTGTGCTGACCTTTTGGCCACAGTAATTAAGTTGGAATGTAGGAGATTACAGAGGGAAAGCTGACTTGTGCACATGTGCTAAGTAGTAAGAAGTAGGAGAGGTACCTTTTCATGGAAAACTGGCCAGTACACGTCACACACACATTTCCTGGTGCGGGAGTTTATCAGTGCTGCCTACTCAATCATTCTGCATCACATGAAACAACTACTGGAGAGAAACACTTCTCACTAAGGTATAGTACTGCATATGTACAGATGTAATCTGACTATAGTTCCCCTTTAAGTGCTGCAACCACTAGGTTTGATTCACCTGTGGCAAAAATAAAAACCCCAAAAAGCATTGAGGTGTGTTATCATCTAATTGTACTAAGAAGCCCACATATTACTAGCTGGATGGGTCTCTGTGGTTTGTTTTACAAGCTGTCAAACTCCACAAGGCAAGATTGTAGGCACTAATTTTCTACTCAATGTAACAATATGGTAACCCAACTGTAGCATCCAACCCCCCGCCAGAATCCATGTCAGCCATGATCTGGCCCCATCTTGGCAGACATTCTTCTGCAACATTACAGTGGAGAGTTTACGGTAAATCCTGGAACCCAGGCACAATCCAAAGAGTCCACTGCACAAGCCAGAATATACTTTATAAAAGGAGAAGGACAGAGAAGTCCATTCATGGAACTGGAGACATTTATGCAGTATGAGAGGCACGATTCCGTCCCTTGATGGGCAATGAGTACGTTTTTAATTTTTTTCCAGGAAAGGTTGGACGCTACGAAACCTCAACTGCTAACTGTATTGGAAATGGAGTTCTGGCCATAATGATTTCAACGGTATCTATTTTCTCTGTTCATTCCTCTGCAGAATCTGCACAATCATCTTTCTCCATCATATAATGGTTTTAATTTTTGTTTTGTTTTTTTACAAGATTAACTTGACATTACCAAAAGACTTAAGGGAAAAAGCTGAAGCTTTATCAGATGTCACTTATTTTACCTTTAGAAGAAAACAGAAAACAATTAAGTGGAAAATGCAGACACTCCAGGAATTCCACCTCTCCCAATATTCCAAAAAATACAGGACCCCTCTTAGTCATCCCCATTTATAATCCCTGCCCACTTTCTAATACACCCCCACCCACCTTTCATCAGTTCCACAGTGGAAAAGACCTGCCTTTTTGACCCTGACTATCAGCACTGTGGGATCAAAAGAACATCTCTTTGTGTTCCAAAAGCAAAAGAACTCCCATTACAAAAGAAAGAATGCATTCACTCCATCCCTTTCTACTGTAGCTGTTTTTGGAAGGATGGATAATTGAACTGTTAGGTGAGTCTTAAGTTGCTTGTGGCGTTTTCCCCATAACAGTATCCATCTCTAATACTAAGCGAGCCGGTAACGCAGTAGTTGGAAATTAAGCTTCATGCTTCAAGGATCTCCAACCTAAATCAAGACAATAATTAATACAATTAAAGCTCTGCCCTGAATTATTGCCGCTCTGAGGGCTAGTAAATACTGGAAACAAGAATTTAAACAACTGCCACATGTTAATTTGTCCTAACTGATGATTAGAATCTGTGGTGTACAATAGCAAAGCCTTCCAGTTTCCTTCAGCCAACCAAGGGATGTTGTGACTTGTAGTTCAACAAAAAATGAGCTTCAGGTTGGACAAATGATGTAACTTAATGGTATATTTCTATATGTAAGGAAGGACATGATAATCAAATGATCGTATTGAATTCATAAACACATTAAAGCAAGAGAAGACTAAAGGGGTCTCATTGATCCTCAAAGTAAAGGGTAAATGTAAAATTCACTACTTATTTTAAATGTTGGCGCAGTATCTCCCACAGTCAGAAGTGCTTAGTTTGCACTGGGTCAGGTTTATATGAAGACTTTTTGGTTCACATGGATCATTTTTCCAGTCTGATGGCATTTGAAAATGGCGGTACAGGATTGGTTTATGTTGTACAGCAGTGATGCCCAACCTTTTTCAGCCTGGGAGCCATATAAATTTGCGACACGCATGTCTCGAGCCACTTCATGGGCCATGACAAATTTTAAAGTTACAACTATGACAATTTTTCATAATAAAGTCGTGACTGTGACAATATTCTCATTATAAAAATGCGACTTTGGCAGTAACAGTCAATTGTGACTGTCTTTATCTAGAGAATTCACACTTATACGCAACAATTTGGACTTTGGAATTCGAGCCGCTGGCCGGATAGTACCGCATTGCGGGCTGGATATGGCCCGCAGGCCTTAGGTTGGGCATCACTACTTTACAGGATTAACATTGTTAGGTTTGTACTGCTAATGAGGCAATGTGAGAATGTTGTCTTAAAGCGGAACTATGATAAGATTAAATCTTTACATATGCAGTACTATACCTTAGTGAGAAGCGTTTCTCCCCAGTAGTTGTTTCATGTGACACAGAATGATTGAGTAGGCAGCACTGATAAACTCCTGCACCAGGAAATGTGTGTGTGATGTGTACTCGCCAGTTTTCCATGAAAAGGTACCCTCGCCCGACATTTTTGCCCTACTTACTACTTAGCACATGTGCACAAGTCAGCTTTCCCTCTGTAATATCCTGTATTCCAACTTAATTTATGCAGCCAAAAGGTCAGCACGCTGCTTAACCAATAGCAATCAGGCAGCTTTTTCTTCTCATGTTGCCTGACTTGCAGAACAGAAAGAGGAGGGGGAGGAAAATGTCAGCTCTCAGGGAAACTAATTAAGGGAAACAAACTGCAAATATTATTTCTTACTTAAACATTTTTTGAACTATTTACGTCAGCAATTGGCTTAGTATAAAGGAGTTTTATATGTATGTGTACAGTTATATCAGCACTATAGTGCCCCTTTATCAAACTTGGACCATATGAGAAAATATTGTCCAAAAGTAGAAAGAATTAGAGACTAGTTTATTATATCAAGTGTTACCTGTGACTATGGTTGGTAAAATGCGGCTCACGAGCCACATGTGGCTCTTTACAATGGGGAAATTGTCGCGGATTTGATATGGGAAACCGCTGTTTGAGAATTCAACAGTCGAATTCGCACCTTAGTGAATAACCCCCACAACCTTTGATCAATTTTTTTTTTAAATTTTGAAAAATAAGAAGCGGATCCAAGAAACTGAAAATAGAAAAAATGGGGGTTATTCACTAAGGTGCAAATGCGCCTGTCAAATTCGCAGACAGCGGATTCCCATAGCAAATCTGCTATAATTTCCCCATTGTAAAGTCACGACAATTTTTTTAAAGTTAAGATTGCGACAATTTTCCCATAATACAGTTGCGACTACAACAATATTGTCATTATAAAGACGCGACTGTGACAGTAGCAGCCTATTTCGACTGTCTTTATCTGGTGAATTCGCAACAATTCTTAACATTAAAAAATTGTCACGACTTTACAGTGGGGAAATTGTAGCGGATTTGCTATG
>WMED01003585.1:0-21940 GCA_019650415.1 Pipa parva
TGCTATGGGAATCCGCTGTTTGCGAATTTGACTGTCAAATTCACACCTTAGTGAATAACCGCACAGTGTTGAATTTACATCTCAGAGGCTTATAGGCACAGAATATTTTATACCTTAGGCCACACCCACTAACTGACCACACCTCTTTACAAAATAAACACATATAGTACTAAACTATACAGTGAACTGAAGTGCTGAGTGACTTATAATTTCATGCAAAGTGAAATAACAAATTTCAGAATCAATGTCTGACTGTTCAAAAAACTTCTCAATTAGAATGAATTCCTTTATTTTACCCTGCCTATGTTCCCAACTAGGAGTAAGGTGCCCTTTTTATTGAGTCTGCTATAGGCATGGCATCTTGTGCCTATAGGAAAATTCCACCTTGTACACATAGAAAAACTAGAAATTTTAGTCAAAAGATTGAATTATATGTAAAGAAATCTCAGTTTTATGGTGTCAACTATAAAACTATTTAAAAAGGCATTGGTATTCTGTGTCTAATTATATTATTAGGGAATGCCTGATCAGAAGAGATGAATTCAGCAAACATTCTCATATCCAAATTAGACAGGGATTTGGATGACTTTGCAAGTTAAAGGGCAATCCCCTTAATTAAAATGATCTTTAAATCATAGTGAAATGTATTACATGTAATTAGCTAAGCAGATGTTCGTCTAGGTTATTGAATACAGAATAAGACAGGCTTATACTCGCTCTACCATATGTGTCTATATAATACTGATATTTTAGCCTTCAATGAGTTACAATTTGAGTCTTCAGGCATAAACCTTTATTCAAAGATGATTCCAGTTGAAACTTTAGTTAAAAAAATCCTGATTTTAAAAACTTTTGACATCACAGGCAAACAAATAATTACAGAATTTCCTTTTATTACTGCCCCAATAAAATGTTGTCAGCACAACCCAAGAAATGTATCTCTGTCCCGAGAAGTAATCAGAGAGTAGAGGTTCTTTTTATGCTTTTATTTTAGAGAACTTAATATCAAGTAAAGGATGGGGAGCTAGAGATATATAAACAGTTATGTCACATTCACCTTTGCTTTATCCAGGAGCTAGCCAAGAAAGACTCCAGCTGACCCAAAACAACTCGTCCAATGCAAATAAATCCAGGCTGCTCACCATGTTTTAGCAAATGGAACTCCCCATTTTATTGCAGAACAATTTTACATTCTCTTTAAGGGGGCAACTGCAACACCTGATGAAATGTTGTGTAAACTTGTTCTGCAATAAAATGGGGAGTTCCATTTGATCTAGAGATAGTGCATCCTAAACGATAAAATGTACTAAGCTCTGTTGTTTTAAAAATAATCATTTCCAAGGAATACCAGAGGTTCAAAGTTTTAAATTCATTTTATTTAGTTCCCCTAAAAGAGCCTTTTGTATTTTCAAAATGTTATTTTTTAAAAATATTTTTTGGGGATAACTAGGAGTTCTGTGCCCTGTATAAAAATGCACTTGGACAATGGCCTTGTGCTTCTATATGGTAATAACACTGCAGTGTGTTTTTTAATATCCTTACTACTTATTCCTTATATTATCCTCTATATATAAATGTAGCAGGGATTAGTTTGTCTGACTGTGTAAAGTTTTATGTCATTTGACAGAACCCTCCACATATCCCTTTGTGTTAACAGTATTTTCTTTATAGAAGAACTGACACAACTCCTTGGCATATCCCCATATGTTAACAGCAGTTTATCCATAAGTGAAATAAAAAATAACATTTATTGTCTTCACTTAGCTCATTTTGTTGGGATTCTGCAAAAGGAATCCTATTACAAAGTGGTCAGTGATAAAACCAGCACATCTAAATCTGTATAATGGATCCTTACAGCAAATTTCGTAATAAGCCATTCAAGTCAATGGGAAATACATGTGGGCTTCTTCTGAAGCTGGATGAAAAAATTTTCAATCACAGTAAACAACAAAAAAAACATTAAAGGTTGTGATATTATGGAAAATTCTTCCAGTTAAACCATACTATACTGAGACTGCCATGGATTTCCAGGTTGCTAAAGTCAAAGGCAGAGGAGGCCCTGGTCCTATTGGTGCCCTAGACAACCCCCCACCCAGCACCACCCCCATCCCGCGCCGCCTCCCCTGCCCCACGACACCCTCCCTGCACCGCACCACCCTCCCTGCCCCGCGCCACCCCCCCCTTGCTCCATGGCCCCCACTCACGTCCAACACCGCCGTCCAGCTGTGGCTCATCTTTAGATCTCCCAATTGGCAGTTGCGGCTGTACTTCACATCTCCCGACAAGCAGCCACTGCTGCAAATTGGGAGATTTAAAGTTGAGCCACAGCTGCATGTAATCTCTCCCAGCCGGCCGGCACTCTGTAAAAAAAAAAAATGCTAGGGGGGCACCCCCTGGAGAGGCGGAGCCCCTCGCTTTTGCCTATACTGCGTAATGGCAGAGCCGGCACTGGTCAAAGGTTACTTCTCTCTTCTTATCTTCTTGGAGTTATTCTCTGTCTTTGACATTGTTGTTTACTAACTTTATATTCAAATCCTCCATTTGATTGTTCTTTAGAATCATGTATCTTGCATTTTATCTTGGATATTTTTTCCACCTAAACATTTCCCAACCCTAAAATCTTCCTTCACAATTAATAATTGCTCTTTAATCCTGCAAGCTATCTTCTCTTTAATTTAAGTACATTAATACTGTTGTGAAACTAGACATTAATTCCTTTGTAATACTGCTAGGAACTATTTCTTCCTCTTTATTAAGACTTCCATGCATACTTTTATCTTATCCCGCATTGACTATTGTCACATCATAAAAGTGACGGCTTTCCTAAAACATCTATCTACTTCATGGCCTCAATTAAGAACCCACACCAAAGTGTCCTCACTTCACAATGCTTTCTCTCCATACATCTCTTTACTTGTGTACCCTTATACTCCTTCCCATTTCCCCTGTTCCTTTGTACAGCTTCCACCAATATGACCTTTTCACATCTAAAACCCTTCTCTTTTTCATGCCCCACACCTCTGAATTCTGCTTCTCTCTAATGTCTGCCAGGAACCACTGGCTGAACTTTTTTCTTTTTAATATAGCTGTTTTTCCTTAGGGTAGAAATTTACTGACAAATACTCTTGTGAGATTCTGCATTTGTTGCCTCCTTCTTGCATATGTAATTCCCCCTACTGAGACTGTAGGCTTGTATACAAAGATGGATTCTTATCTTAAATCATATTGAACCATTCTCCATTTTTTTAGCTGTTTTTGTTTATTTTCTTTCCTGTATATTAATGAAGGCAAACGGGAGTTTTATAATAATATGCTGAATTTGATGGTCTTTTTTCAGTTCCTAATAATCTAGTAACTATTAGCTATATCCAAACAAAGGGGCTTCAGTGCCCCCAAACCTTACATTTGTATTTGTTTTGGTTTTCAATAAAGATATTACATTTTGCAATACTTTTACCTTTTCAATAAAAAAAAATATCCAACAAATATCCTCAAGCAATACGTTTGATTTTCTCTTTGATTTTTCTCTTTTTTCTATGTTTTCAACATTCTCACAGTAAAAAGAAGATATTGAGCATATGTAGTTCAGGTTACCTAGTGAGCTTAAACCAGCACCAGAAGCAAATAAAATTCCTCAATACATTTTCACACAGCAGTTACCTTAATGCAAAAAAAGGAGAACTTTAATAAGCAGCATTTTGATATCTAATCATATCTAAAAGGGAAAAGCAGTCTATGGTGTTCCACTCTTGTGCAACTCACTCCTACACAATCAAGTAAATACTATATCTGCAATTACTTCTTCTTTTATTATAAACTCCCGGAACATATGCAAATTCTTTATTACGGTAACAGTATCATTAGTGTACAGCATAAAAGCCTTTTCAAGCCAAGTTATTTTGTTTTAATAAGGCTGTGTGCAGATTATGTACAGATGGGTGTTTTAATGTGATCATGTGTATTGCAGTTGCTGTGTATCTGATGAGAAGAACGGATGCATAGTGGATGCAAGCCATAATGCAACCAGAGGAGACATTTGCAGAAGGCACTGCAGTTCAAGGGAAAAGATTTCAAATGCTTTTAAAATAGTGAGTTTGGGAGCTTGCAAGTGTGTGTTTTGTCTAAAGTGTGTTTTGCTTTATTGTGATTTGAGATTATATGACTTTAAATTCACAGAGTTTTAGAAGGAAGTGATTTGTATGTTTGTATATTTTTATTTATAAAGCGCCACAAGGTTACGCAGCGCTGTACAATCCAACAATACAGTGATAATACAGATAAGGGAAAAGTGCAGAACAAAGAACAAGTGAAGTAAATTACAGGCATATAATCAAGAAATTACATAATTCTAAGTGCCAGGCCATAACTGAAACAAGAGGATGGAGGTCTCTACCCCAAAGAGCTTACAATCTAAATAGGAGGAAATCTTACATAAACTAATAGGAGGGCAACAAGTGCAGTAGCATAAAGTGACAGTTTATTTGGCTATAGAAAATAAATAAGAAAATGAATACAAAATATAAAATATAAAAAATTTTGAATAAATAATTGCTTAAAGATAAAAAATAGACATGGATAAAGTAAACGCTCCTTTAAATGTTGCCTTTCTAACCCAGGATGAAGTACTACGCCGTCTTCACATGATTAAAATAGATAAATTACCGAGTCCAGACAACATACACCCTACGATTTTAGGGGAATTAAGTACAGTCATAGACAGACCATTATTTTTAATATTTAGGGACTCTATAATGACAGGGACTGTTCCAAAGGACTGGCATGTTGCAAATGTGGTCCATATATTCAAAGACGGGTCAAAGTGTGAGTCTGAACACTATAGACCTGTAAGTTTAACTTTTATTTTGAGTAAAATGTTTGAAGGCTTTTTAAGAGATGCTATCCTGGAGTATCTCAATTCAAAGAAATGTATAACTCCATAATAGCATGTGTTTATAAGGGACTGATCCTGCCAAACAAATCTAATTAGCTTCTATGAGGAGGTCAGTTATAGAATCAACAGGGGGGAGTTACTGGAAGTCATATACAGTACCTTGATTTTTCCAAAGCATTTGATACTGTGCCACATAGAAGGCTGGTACATAAAATGAGGATGCTTGGACTGGGGGAAAATGTGTGTAAGTACTTGTTGAGGGATTGCATAGTAAAATCTCAATTTTTGCAGATGATACTAAACTGCGTAAAGTAGTTAATACAAAGGAGGATAATACTTTATTACAGATGGCTCTAGACACATTAGAGAATTGGTCAGGAAAGTGGAAAACGAGGTTTAACACTAATGATTGTAAGGTTAGGCATATGGGAAGGGAAAATAAAAATCAAGATTATTTTCTAAAAGGGAAAACACTGGGCAAAAAAGACATGGAAATGGATTTAGGAATTCTAGTAGACAATAAACTTAACGGTAGCAACCAGTGTCAAGCAGCAGCTGCCAACACAAATAGATCATGGGGTGCATCAAACGAGGCATCGATGCACATGACAAGAACATAATTATACTGCTTTACAAAGCACTCGTCAGACCACACATGGAAAACTGTGTGTAGTTTTGAGCACCAGTGCCAAGAAAGATGTGGTTAAGCATGAGCCGGATCAAAGGCGGCTACTAAAGTAATAAAATGAATGGGCAAAATGCATTGCCAAGAAAGAGTATCAAATCTGTGACCTGATAACCATGTACTGTATAAATATATATAACTGAGGAATATCTTTTGTAAATGATGGTAGTGTAAGAAGAGGTTCATTCAAAACTATTATAAGGACTCTAGTGCTTGAGCAATTTATCTATATTTGCTTCACTTTTTCATGTCCGCTAGTTCCATATACATATAAAGGTATATACTTACTCATCAATTTTGTTTGCAAAGCATTTTCTTTAGCCAGTGAGTTAACATCATTTCATCTCATTTTTTTGAAATATATCTTAGTCCTGTCTATTTTTCCTGCATTTTATTGTATCACAGAATCACAGATGACTCATTTATATACCAGGCTTATTGTGGTACAAATAAGAAACTTCAGTTCTCTGTGAATTACCTTTAGAAAATTGAAATTGCACTGTTGCTGCAACAAGCAGGCAATCAACATGAAGAAGAAAGTATATGATACAGTACATGAGATCTTCAGCACCCTGAAAGTATAAGCTTTGGAGTAGTAGTATAAAGGTAATTACTATAGATAATAATGAATGTAATTATTGGTGTGCATTATAAATACATCAGTGTTTTCATATTTTCCAATAAAAGTATTCTTTGAAGGATTGTTATATCTGTTGGAAGGAATCCAAGCATTTTGAATATTGTTACATTTAATATTTATTGTATTCACTTTCATTAAAAAAGGGAGAATGAACCTTTGATATCACTAAGAAGCACTAGTAAGCCTTTACCAGCAAATACATTTGAATACTCGCTTTCTGCCTGAATAAAAAATATTTATTTGATAAGTATAAATTGAATTATTTTTTAAGCTGTGAAACAAAGCAGCAGCAGTTTTATCCTTAAACATATTAAATACCTTAATAACTGTACAAAACATTATTAAAATCTGCTTACAAAAGAATTATCAATTGCATAAAAAAAGGTTTCTACAGAATATTTGGTTAGAGATTCTAATTTTGTAACACCTTAATAAAAATTCAAATATGATTATCAATTGGCCTTATTTGCTTCTAAAATCTGTTGTATTTGCTAAATGGCTTTATTATTAGGTCCCCATCCCCCCTTTTTTTATCTAGTCAGCCTTTCTTCCCTTCGACTGTATAATAATATCTGCGTAATCTCAGTATTTGTGATTTGGGACTATGAGGAAATATAGACAACAAGCAGTATAAATAAAAATATACAAAAATACAAAATACAAGCATTGTCAGGCATCCAATGTGAATCAATTGCTCTATAATTTCCATGTTGTGTGATTAATGTCTGTATTGATTTAAAGCAATGTAAGTCAGTAGTCAATTGGTCAGTTTTTTTTAGTATTATATAATGACCCTAAGAATATAAAAAGATATTTACCTTTTAGGAGATTTAGGGTGTTCATTTGAATATAATGAGACAGGAATGAGGAAAAAAATATCTTCAAAGCTTGATATACTGCTGTTTCTAATTGTATTGGCTAGAAAACATCCATAGTGACATAAATTAGAAAGTTGCATATGAGCATATTTAGTAGAGAACATGTCTTAATAAATGCTATCAATTTATAGCTGTAAGTGGCCAGTCCTGGAGGAATGCACAGAGCATGGCTTTACTGAATATGGATCCTGGAATGCAATTATTGCTACTATCAGAAAATCAACCTTGCCCTGATTTGTTTACCATTGTTTACAACATAATCTTAAGTGCTGGGGGACACAACTTCATTTTAACTGGATAACATGGTAAGTGCATATAAATAAAATGCATTAGAATCTAATAATGGATGCAATTGTTCATTTATCAACAAGTGTCTACTAGATCATAGAATCATTTCTAGAAACATGTTTTTAAAGTAATAATAAACTTGCATAAATGTTTATGGCAGTGTTAAATAAAAACTACCTTGAACTTGTGCATATATTCCACCTGTCTCTGAAGTATAATTGTTATTAATGCTTCCTTGGAGAGAGTTGTATAACTGGATAAAGTTATTGTGTGTTTGATAGCTTTGGCTTTTCATAGAATTTATCATTTTGACATAGTCCTACAATTTATGAATAGAGGAGATGCACCTAGTAGTACTGAATATATAAATATACTTTTATCAAAGGTTAATAATATGCAGTAATAAATGTGATTTATGTTTCTCATAAAAAATTGGTTTGATACTAAGGGGACATGCACTGTTAAAATATCATTCAGAAGGGTCTTATTTTCTAAAAAGAGAAAAGCCATCTAATGTTCAGTCACTCAAAAGATTATATACTCTGACCACCATCTGTGTGACAGGGTCTCATTAAAGGGACAGTGCCCAGCCATCTTAAGTGTTGGTTCCAGGTTAGACACTTGTCAGTGTTTTAATCCCAATCAGCTAATACCCATGGAGAATCCTAATACCCCAGATCCAAAGAGCTAAATCCAGCATCTTGAAACCCTCACTGGAAGGGAGGAGTAGGAGATGGCGACTAGGTGCAAATACCACAGTGGACTTGGCACTAGCAACCACCAGGGTGCGGGGTCTAAGATACTGCCAGTGTTCACCCAGAGCTCCCAAAATGAATTTAGGATTTAGCTGTGAAGCAAGGTCAGAATACAGGCAATGGTTCTACAAAGGTTCAAAGGAAACAGGAACAATACTAGTCCTATAATCGGGCACCGAACACTCTGACAGACTCCGTTATATAGGGAAGGCATCTGTCAAATGACAGCCATCTGTCACATGCATGAGATCAGCGCGCACATGACGCAAATGCCGAGGAGGAAAAGCGGTGTTCCTGGTGCTGCAGAGAGACCGGTGCTGGAGTGAGGAGGAGCAGTGAGTAGATTTCTTAACACTTCAGTTCCAATTAAGTGCTTGAGTCTATAAAAGGGTTTAGCATCCATGCAGTACAAATGGGTCTGAGAAATTAAAGGTACTCATAGTAAGTAATTGAGGGGACACCCAGTTGGAAGTTTATATACCATTGCCTATAAATATTTTGTGTATTTAAAATCTTACAACTATCTTATAGTTATTGTATGCCTGTTCATCTTAAATAATGTTTATTCTTTCATGAGAATAAAGTCCCTGGCATCCACCTTGTATATTGTTGCATTACACACCCTGGCAGCTATTGTGGGTGCGGGGGCTTGAACACTTTCCTACATTTTGTGCCTATTGTATTTGAGACAATTTCAGTGAAAATATTTTTGTGTAACCATAGGTAAAAGAGTAAGACAGGAAGAAATACCTGCACATGGGATCCCATCTATGCCATTCAGCTGTCTTAGATGTCTTAAACCTATGACTGTGGTCTTCAAAAAGAAAGACCGCAAATGACCAGGTGTAATCATTATTGATAATAGCACCCTATAAGAAGGGAATTTAGTGTGGTAAGCTAGTCTCATTGTGCTGGAGCTCAAGTAGCTGGTTTGGGGGCAGTGTAATGTTTCCCTTAAATTTACTCCATCCTGCATCAGGAAAAAATGGAGTCGGAAGGGTACCATTTTTGAAAGATTCATTTTCATCAACAATTGTAAGACAAATGTAACCCTTTCTGTTTTTAGTCTTCAGTGAAAAAAATAACTTTTCTGTCTCAGCTGAAGAGAGAGCTACATACAGTAATTATATTATTATCAAACACAGCAATGCTGGAATATGCATGTAATGTTCTCCAATGTGTAAACTTAAGACTATTTCTTATACACCTACTTAATATCCCCTGTTTAATCACTAGAACTTTATACCTCATCAGATGTCCCATGTAGGTTGTCAAATAAAGGACAAGCAGACATAGAGAGACACATAGGAGAGAGGTATGGTAGGTAGTGAAATTTTATACTGGAAAGCTGGGAGATAGTAGTGAGTCCTACTGAGTACATGGCAGAGAGGGAAGAAACAATTTAATTTTTTTCAAGGAAAGAAGTTAGGATCTAAGTGTAGGAAATTGCTGGGATTCCATATATATTTTTGGGAAAATGTCCTAAAATATACACTGTAACTGAGACTCTGGTTCTGGCATGTACTTCAGGTTTAGGGCTTACACCAAAAAATATAGAGGTGAATGATATTTAGTAGAAAATATGCCACAAACTATTGTATTTTTTTTTATCTTTCCATTTCACCAGTACCAGCAGGCTATTGGTGTGGAAGAGGATACTGTCTCCTGTAATCCTGGCTAAGGCATGGGAATCAAAGCATCAGTCTTCACTTCCAAATATTTACACTCCTCTCTCTCTACCTCACATGGCCAAGGGGTAGGTAGAAGGGGGGTTTATAGACCACCTTTCATAGCAAGTGCCCCCAACACTCCTTCATCAGGTGGAGACATAGAGGCAAGCATAGACACTTGCATATGACTTTACAGATTCCCTCCATCATCACTGGGAAAAGTAACTGGACTTGATATACCAATATTAACTTTGATTCTATGGCCTGTTACTTAGGGGAAAATTAATCTAAGCTCTCTCTATAAAAGTGGGTTATCAAATTAAATAGTGTGATTCTGAACTTCACTGATATTTTTCACCCTTTACCCTTTTTTTTATAATATTTATATTCTATTAAATACATTTTTCTTTTTTAAAACAATTTGACATTCAGTAGAACTAGTTCTGGAGTCTAACTGAATGCATTCATATATTTTGGCTCAGCACTTTGTCAACTATTTGAATGCTTTTCAAAATGATATCGTAATTACATACTCAATTTAATTTCAGTTTGTATACTTCTATATTGTGTTTGAAACAGTCATGGAAATGATGTTTTTCTGTAACCGATGAATAACTGTTTAAAAAGAGGAAACATTTTGCTTTGCTGCAGATGTGGGGCATAATGTATTTGAATAAACTTCCTGCTGCTATCTAGCAATTGTGGCTTCTCTAAATTTCTTAATACAAAAAGATAAATCTCCATTCTAAATTCTTTTAACAACTTGCATTATATTTATTTCATACCCAGTATGTACTTTTCTGAATATAAGATTGCTTATTTATTTGTTAGTGCCAGACAGATGTTTAAATTGTTTAAATAACTTTTCTTCATGTAGACTTACACATAATTCATGTTAAACAGATTTTAATTTGAATGAAAAATCTCTTATTTAAATTTATATATCAAATAAAGTGCTTAAATGGAATAGATTTAAAAGACTTTAACAGCAAGAAAGTTGTTTAAACCAAATATGTACAATTAACAAACTGTATCATGTATCATGTAGTTCCACTATTCACACAAATACAACATGCACATGCATAATTTCACAAAAATTAATCACTTCTCAAACCTTGTATAATCTGCAAAGACTGTTATTTTATATAGGGCTGTGCATTCTCACACAGTTAAGAAATTTTGCTAGTCACATATATATATATATATATATATATATATATATATATATACAGTATATACACACACCACTTACCATCCATTGACCACGTAATTGTGGACAATTTCGGTATTCAACATGTGTCAAAGTGACAATTCACCAAGGTATACTGGGAGAAATATGCTGATTTAACTTTCCAGAGAAAGTTGGGGAATTGTGGAGCTTAAGGCTGGATTCTTGCTTTCATTCTGGTAACATTTTACTCAAGAAACTTTAAAAAAAAATCATCAACAGAATGTCATCATGAACTAAAAATAGTATATAATTAAAAAGAATGTCAAAACAATTGTAACTAATTATACTATTATTCAGTGTAAACAATTCATGGTGACATTGAACCGAATGCTTATGTATTCATATGTCTAGAAAAATATAGTTATGGTGACATTGTCTCCTTTAAGTAGATCCATGTGAATATTATATCACTGTACTTTAGTATGGATATTTATGAGGATTTTACAGTGAATTTGCACAAATGAATTGGATACCCCATGGGGGAATTTATGTGAACTGGTATAAATTCATTTAAGACGACATCCCTTTGCAACAATATACCTATTTAGGTTTCATTTTCTACATTATCCCACCATTACTATTGGCCTGACTATGCACAGAAAGTATTTCATGCCAATTTCCTTCTTTGCCTTGACAATAATTAGTTTAATAAATATGCAGAATTGACTTTGCTACAATAACAACAAATTATCATGTCGAGTTGTAAATCCACTTCAGGAGTCAAATTCACTCTTTGATAAATATGCCTGTAAGTTTGTAATATTAAATTTCAGGGCTAAATATCAGTCATTTTAGTTTAGTATAAGTTTAGATGTTTTAGCATTGAGGGCACTTTATCAAGGTGACAGTTTTAACAGAAAGTGCTGCAGTGTTGATTACAAATTGTCACTCACGCTTGGTTCTGTGTGCTTTCTTTTGGCAGATATTAATTATGACATCTTTTTTGGGGGGATCCCTAAACAGTACTTCTAATTTTTCATGCTTAATTTGAAGAGACTGTAATTTTTGCCATTTAAAATATTTGTAGATATGACTGCAAATCAGAAACCTTTAAAGAAATAATAATAATATAAGTATTATTTTATTTCACTAAGAAAGCAATGAACTTGAGAACAGAGGAACTAGATCCAATGACTATGGTCAAAACCATGCAATTATCCCACTCAATAATGTCATTGTTTAAATGACAGCTAATGGATAACATAACTGTTTTTGTTGCCTAAAGGTTTATTCAGCAGCATCCTGTCCAGTAGCACATAAGTTAGTTATGTATGATACATCCACCACCTCTTCTCACGCTTAGGGGAAATAAATAAAAGTCATACTCTTCAAGTGTTCAGGACTCAGAGATTCACGCCTGGTTGAGAAACTCCACAAGTTGAATGAACACTTGTCTATCCTATGACAGCTTCTCTGCTATTCAAAGGAAGTTGTAAAATCTATATTTTACCATTCCTGGGGTGAAGGTCATGTTTAGAGTCTAGCCTGACTGCATCGTATTTGTTAAAATGAACAAGCCTTGGGAATTATAGTACTTCACTTTTCCACTGAAACAGTTAAACAGACATGTTATATTCACCTTTGCTTTATCCAGGAGTTAGCCGGAAAGGGCTCCAGCAGACCCAAAACATCTTGTGCAATGCAAATAAATCCAGACTGGATTTCCAAATTTTATTGCGGAACAAGTTTACACAATGTTTTGGGGGGCAACTGCTTCCCTTCATCAGGTGTATACCTGATGAAGAGAGGTGGTTGCCCACAGAAATGTTGTGTAAACTTGTTCCACAATAAAATGTGGATTTCCATTTGATGTAACACAGTGAGCAGTCTGGATTTATTTACATTACTTCACTATACCAACCATAGCAGTCCACCATATGATATTTCCCATTTGCCAACAGAAGTATACACTATATATATTTTGGGAGTCTGGTTATGGAATTATGATGAGAAGGTGGTGTATTCCACTAAGGTCTAAGTGGTGGTGTATTCCTCTAAGGTCTTTTAGCTGTCAATGTAGTCTGTTAAAATGGCTTGTCTTAAGCCATTCATTTTCTCAGTCAGTGGAAAGAACCACAGCTCTGAGCCTGTGAAAAATGGTGCATTACTTAAAATGTTGTATGAATTGAAATGTTTATTTGTTGTTTTGTGGTATCAGGTATTAGGCCAGTACCTGTTCAGTTAGGAGGTAATAACTTGTAGTTAAAGCCAAACAGCTTTCTGTTCTGATGTGCTGTTTCATTTTCTTTTATTTCTACTGATACAACCTGAAAAATAAAATTATCCAAGGTTAACTTAACTTTACATATTCAGTTTGGCCTGCTATATCTTGTGTGCGCTTGCTCTCCATGTCCTTGCAATTCCTAAATCATATTAAGAAAGAAAGGTCTATTCTTATATATAATCTTCCAGAATATTTCAAAATTTTGTTTCCCTATGTTAAAATTCTATCATTTCTCAATAACCCACCCTCTACTCCCCTGGACCTGATTTTAGCTCTGAAGTCTACCCTTCTAGCCATGCACACATGGCTTGACTAATTATAACATCTGGCTTTTTTCCAGGATTCGGTCTCTTTGGCCCTGTTATAACTTCAAATTCCACCATCATTTGCTTTGATTCACTGTCCTATTGTCAAACCCATCTCACACAGGTCAAACAGGCTGGTAGTCTTACTAAATTGTCCCTAAGTATTTATTAGATATAGAAACTGTAGCTCCACAAAGTGATGTGAATAGACAAACGTTAAGCACATACAGAATCTTTTCACAGAAAACTATAGAGGTTCTACAGCTAAGTAGAAAATGGATTACTGATGTACCTTTCTGTTTCTCTATAAAGTAGATAGTCTTAATAACGTTATTGTAGAAATCCTGAAATGAGCATACTGCAGCTCTTCTCCTAGATTTTCATAGAATTTCTGCACCTGTCTATCCCAGGTGCCACCTAGTTTTTTTGTTCAAACAAAACCTGGTAATAAAAGTTTTGCTATTTTAATTAAACATTACCTGTGTCTCTTTCTAAAAGTTCCCGCTACTACAGGTTCAGCACAATTAAATGAAATTAATCTTATTTGCTTCAGTATGAATGGAATGTTGAAATTGGAAATTATGCCAATAAGTAGACCAAGACTTTATTATACATTCAGACAGTGTTTCTGCACTTCCCAACTGATAAATATTTTAAAGATGAATATAAAGATAAATAGCTTGTTCTCTCAGCAGTCACAAATCAGCAGATAACTAGCAATGCAACCACATATAAATAGATAATTAGGAGAGCTGTTTAACTTCTTGCCTAGCAGATGATGATGCATGTGACTGTATTTATTCATCTCACCCAAAATGTGCAAACAAACTTCAAAAATCTCAAAACTGACCATCAGTTTCTGAACTAATTTAGCCCTATTTAATGAAAAGGCAATCTACTGTATAGTAGTCATTTCACCATATGTTGTGTTAAGTGTATAGCTTATTTTGGGAACCAAAACGAATTTTATTATTTTTTTGTATTTCTACTTAGTATGTCTAGATATTGTTGTGGTAAATTATCAATATTCAGCCAAAGCAACAACGAGCCAGTCTCAGAGCAAGCAAGTCAGTCTTACATTTTAAACAAAAAGATTTTACAAAGAAAGAAGATAGTCTTTTTCAAACAACTATTTCAGGCTTATATTTTGCAGTTTAATTTACATACACGGTAACTATTTTTATGGTTGAGCAAAGTCATCAAATCCATCAAGTTCAACCTTTGGAAAACCTTCATGTTTGTGTCTAGTAATTGGAAAATAAATTACAGGTCATTCCTATTAACAAATAGGTCATACTTTCAAAATTTGTGTGTTTTATTGTGCTAAATCTGTGCCAATGGATTTGATTCTAATGTTAAAATCAGGTACAAATGTTTCATACAAATCAAATGACCAACGTTCATAACATTGTGCTCAGTAGATTTTATTTTCCCTGTTATGTTAATTTTGTGCTAGTGACAAAAAATGTTCTCCAGTTTAACTTTCATGTACTCCTTCAAATAAAAATGAATACCCTCTAATTTGATTTAACCTTAGAGTCCAGCAGTAGTGCCTATAAATTTTGGAATGACTATAGTTCTCTGTTGGAGTGACACATTCTGGCCATTGTACAAACCATGAATACTGATTTGTTTCAATTCATCTGAATTTGAACTGAAGTTCTGAATCTGAAGTTAAGTAACTACTGCCTCATTCGAGGTATGATAAACTGAGGATAACATAAAAAAGGCACAGTCAAGAAAATTGATCAACGGGGAAAACTTTACAAAGGTCTAGTAACTTATAGCAACTTATTAGCAGTCAGTATTCTCCAGAATAATCGAAGAAAGAATATTAAAAGAAAACTTCTGATTGGTTTCGGTAGGTTACTAGACCTTTGTAAAGTTTGCCTCTATTGATCAATTTCCCTGAGTCTGATTTATATAAAATGTAAACAAGTTAAACAGACACAAGGGTGTAAGCATGTGTTTGATTGTTGTAAGCAAAAATTAATATTTTTCTGAGGGCATGAAAGCAGACATATAAAAATATGAAGAGTTCAATTTGAAGACTTGACCTGAAATAATGTCATGACCTTCAAGAAAATAGAAGGTCGGTAAGGGATAGCGTAAAAAATTATAAAGCAAAAACTAGAAACAAATGTAAATCTATTGAAACAAAATCAGCACGAAAAGACAACATATACAACATAAATTGCGAAAATAATGTCAAATCACTTAAAAAATGTTTGTTTTGTAAACTATAGTATTATGTCACAATAAAAGAATATTATAAAAAAAAGAAAATAGAAGGTCCAATGCCAAGTCCTCAAGAACAACAAAATGAGCACACAAGTGGCATATTCTCTAAGGAAAAACAATTAGTGCTTATTCATGAAAGTCTGAATATCTCCATGAATTAAGTTTTTAATAAAACCCAAGGCTTTTTTTGACTTCTATGGGGCATGTGTAAATTCACTGCTGCACTAAAAAAGCATCTTTGGAAAATTTGAACTTGCAAATTTATATTGCAATCCAACTAATTGCCATTTTGCTGTATTTTAATGCAATTTTGGGCAGATACCTTTTCAGGAGTAAAATAAGCAAGCAATACCCATCTGACATTAAAATTACATTACATCCAATTTTCATACATCTTTAACTGTGATTGTATTTTCTTGTCGAAAAGCAACAAAGTTGCCGCAAGACACAACTTAGAAAAATGTATTGTGAATTAATGAGAGCTGTCAGCCCAACTGACTTGTTCCAGGGAAGGACTGGCCTACCAGTGCAAAGGAGAATATTCCAATGGGTTAAGCCCTCAGTAGATCCTCCAGGAGTTTCAGACTGCATCATAATGGCATTTTCCTCAGTGTAATATAAAGAAGGTAGGGGTTTTGGAGCAAAAAAATCAGAAAATTATAGAGAGTGAAGATGGGAAGAAAACGGCAAGAAGAAATTCTATAACTTTACTGGTCCCTTTTGGACCTCAAGTTTCCTGGTGGGTTTCATTACTAAGCTGGTCCAACTAAACTGCAGCAAACATAGAAGTTTGAAAGACACCTAAATCTAAATGTCCAACTACTTTACATTTTGTTATATAAAATTTAAATTTATGTAATTTAATACTAAAAAAATAGCTTATATGCTAGTATCAATAGTAAACATTTTCCCCAAAAAATAAAAACAGAGATAGCAGGCCTTTATTTTTTAACTAGACATAAAATACAGTGTTTAAACATTTAAGAGAAAAGCAGAGACATAATTTAAACCATAAAGCATAACTTATTTGGATAAATCAAAATGATCAAACATGCATAAACAGAGAAAGAAATCATATCAGTAAGCAAGTTGCAATATTTAACAATTTAGAAGATAAAGACTATCTATCTATTTTACTGCTGTGCCATTTCACAGCTCTGCAAGGAAACAGAAAACCATTGATTATTTTGCCTACTATACTCATTTCATTATGTTCTACAACCAACTGAAAAAGATTCCCTCAATATATTTCTATTTTTTTTTATTATAATTTTTTTTATAGTAAAAACGCAACACAGCAGAAGTTTAGATTATGCATTAAATGTATTTTTTTTTTTTTTGCCGAGGACAAGAAAGGAACCTTTACCATTCCAGTGAAAATGTCATTTTGAGGATACAGTAGAAAAAGCTAAGACAAGATATCCTGACCTAATAGATGGTAGATGAATATGTAACTAAACGAGGGAATGGAAGGCTGCAGTTAGTCTTTGTTTTTGATAATTGTGGCCTAAAGGTGTAGTAATTAAATTAGGGTGTACAGAAAGGTACATTTACACCCTCTTACTTCCTAGATGAACAACACCCCACCACCCTTCACTAACATCCATTTAAGTAGTTACTGGAGAACTTTTGTTTGGAATTGTGGTTTTATTGTTGTTTGCATGTCACATGTGGGGAGATCTTCTGCTTGCCAGTCAATAGGCATTGGTGTTCATGTAAATAATTTTGATGTCTCCAAAGACATAGGTCCTAAAAGATGGGTATAAGTTAGTTTCCTGTTTAAAATGGCCACACAGTATAGTTTCAAAAAGTTAAGTCTACCCTAAACTACTGATAATATGGCTGTTTTGAACGCTTAAATCAGCAAAGCATCACAACTCCATGGCTAGACTTCAAGAGTCACAGAGCACCTCTTTTTCCATTAACAAGGAGCTTCTCCAATTCTTTTTTTCTCTCTACCCACTTCTAGACTTTGATAACATTCTACAGTATCTTTTTACAAGCTATAAGCACAGCAAGTGCACCGTAAATCAGCAACTTGTTTTTATTCTACAGTGCAGGTTAGAAAAATATAACAATATTTAAATGTTACAAACACTGTGTACTAGGTGAAAGTGTCCACACAGGGAGAAAATAGTGATCATGGTTATGTAGGGAATAGTACAAAGATGAAAACAATAACATAATAACATAATATTAGAAAACATATTTGGTGTGGTAAAAAGTAGTATTAAGTACTACAAATGTTAAAATGACAGGTTTAGACAGATTGTGCAGTCAAGTCATAGCAATAGAAGAAATAGAGGTTTAGAATCTGATTAGCTTGTATTGTACAGTCTGCTGTGACTTGTAAGCTGCTACCACTATTGACACTTTTAAGGTAACATAGTAACATAGTTTATAAGGTTGAGAAAAGTCCATCCAGTTCAGCCTATTCTCCTGCAATGTTGATCTAGAGGAAGGCAAAAAACCCATGAGGCAAAAGCCAATTATCCTCATATTAGGGGAAAAAAATCCTTCCTGACATATATGGTAATCAGAGTAATTCCCTGGATCAAGATCCCACCTTCATTTACCTAGTACCCATAGCTTGTTACACTGAAGTAAAGCATGCTTGGCACTGGTTGCTGGTTAAGTTTGTCAACTAAAATTGCTAAATCCTTTTCCATGTCTGTTTTGCCCAGTCAAAATTAAAAATAATCGAAAAGAAGAACCACACACAGGCAGCTGTTCTGCAACCCTTTATTGGATCAAGGTAAAACACAACATGTTTCAGGTCTTACACACTTTATCAAGTGTTACAAAATTACAACAAGTGAAAACAGAGTATTTAAACAATAAACCCCTCCTCCATTTTATCCATGTGAAAGTAAAAGTCCAATAGGATTCATGTGGGAGTCTCCAGAAATTGTCCATGCATCCAGATTAAAGTCCACATTCGACTTCCCACAAAAAAAAAATGTGCAATAATTGCATACAGTGGTAGACCAACCTACAGACAAAACAGTAATGGTAACAAGAAACTGCTTAACTAAGCCAATCTCTAGAAGTCTTTTTGACCTTTTCACAAAGGTAGCTGAGATCACCAAATGATGAGGCGATAACTGTCTATAAAGCAATCAACTTAATTTTTTTCTTCATTGGGGGAGATTTGTTTGAAAATTCTCAGAATTGAGTGCCCAGGCGAGGGACTAAAATCACAAAATGCACTGCCTGATATGTAAATAATGATATCTATTAATTTATTTAATATACTGATTGGGTCTGAGTAACATGATATTTTTAGTTGAGCTAACTTATAGAAAGGCATTCTGCCTGAGTCTCAGGAGTGTATGTTTGGTACCAGTCTCTTTTCATATGGATGACACAACTACTGAGCTTTTCTTAATGAAGTGAAACTTCAAAGATTTTTTGAAGATTTTACAATGTATTTTAAGTCAAGTATCAACAGCAGAGAAGTGACAAATCCAGAGACAAGTTAGTGTTGGAAACCAAATTAAACAAAGCAAAGGTAGCCTCAGTGGTAGATGGTATCTACTAAGAAATAAGAAGAATAGACTTTAAGATAGTCCATCACCTCTGTATACACTAACTGTATATTATTAGCATGCCAGCATTCTCTTAGAAACTTCTAGATAACATACCAAAGTTAATTACAGATTGCTCATCATTTTTTTTTTTTTTTCTGCCCATATCCCTTTCCTACAAATTGATTACCAGATTTACTGCTTTATATTATATTAAGGTAAAGGTTGGAGAAAAAATAAGTTACTGTTGAAGAAAAAGTAAAGTGTATTAATTGGAAGGAAAGGCCATCACTGGGGACCTCTGCATGGATTCACACTTATTAATAGTTTCATTAATGGCATCATAAAGAACTGGGGTGGGCAGATATTTTATACCATTTGTTGATGTACAATGTGGATGACATTCCACGGGTTGAGGGGCAAAAGCTTCAATAACTATATAAAGCAGTGAATCAATTAATGGGAATAGCACAGCTTCAAATTAGCCATTAAATACAGGGTTATGTATTTTACAACACATCAGTCCAGGAATAAGATTGCAGTAGCAATAGTACATTAAACATAAAACAAAGCAACAGCATTTCGAATAATTAACTCAGTCTTAAACGTTAATTAACTGTTTAGTCAGCAACAATTTGGGTAATATCTTGATTGATGTTATTTATGAAAGTATAGAATCCCTAATTCTATATTGTTCTGTGCAGCTACTATGTAAGCATCTGCAAAAGCTACCCAAATACCCCCAAATATATTTCATTTATATATTTATCTACGATATCTCTCCATTTCACTAAGATTATAAAGGCAGAACCTCCAAAGAATGAAAAAAAGCTCGAGTGTTTCATTGTATTTGACAAAAAATATTCTGTTGTTCAATACAGAATTGCTGGTTGGTAAACAGATACAATGGGTGCTGACAATGTTCACAGGACCTCCAAAACTTTTATTGTTCCCAGATAATATTAATAATATTATTATTCAAATGTATACATTGGAGCTCAGCATTCTGCAACAAACATGGAGCTTACAATTTTGGTGAGTTACAAACTCCAGTTTTATTCTTCCTTGCAGATGTCTCTGTATAAATGAAGCCAAGCATCAATAGAATTATGCTTTATGGATTTATTTTAAATTTCCTCCCCATTGGGGTAAGACGCTCAGAGCCTTATCAACTAAAGGCCGAATAGCCATACAAAGCTCTGAATTTGCAGCTATTTGCCACATTCCCATGTTCTCTTATTGCTCAAACTCTGCAATGTGGTGAATACACAACTGATTTGGGAAACTACTATAGTTGTGATTTTATGAAGCACTTCATATGACTTTGCATGCGTGTGCACAGGCATTTCTGCTATTGACTAAGTTGCAGAGTGTGTCAAAGAAGCGAATGTGACTAGGTGTACTCCTCCAGTTTCACCCATAAGAATGCATGAAGCTTGTTCAACAAGTCTATTCACTGCTTAGTCAATAAGGAGAAGTGAATTTTCAACTATTTTGTAGATGCCCATTGAAAGCAAGTCAAATGAATTCCTCAACTCTGGCCCCCTCAATGGTCCCCCATTGCAACTCCAAGTAACAGCTCTAAATAATTGAATATACAGTACAGTTACTTTTTCATTGTTTGAGTACAGTTACCCCATGGGACAAACATTTTGATGGAGTATTAGAAATTCAACTGACAGCAGACCAATCCCTGCAGCACTAATAGCAATATGCTTTCTATTTAAGTAAAACAGTCTGATATATATATATATATATATATATATATATATATATATATATATATATACCACCAGTGTTGATCTGATATACTGAACAATATGCAGCAAATAGTCTGCAGTCTGCTGACCTAAAGTAGGTATAATGGATTTTATAAATAAAAGACATCATGCAACAGTTATGGGGCAGATCAGCAATATGAAAATTGTCACTTTATGTAATTGTAAGTGACAGGTGTAATTGCTGAAGTACATAGTAGCATTTACAACACATCAGTCCAGAAATAAGAATATGCAGGTATTTCTACACTTCTAGCTTTCAAATGAACTTGCAGTAAACCTCAGAACATGACTTTTCTTCAAAGCTGTTTTCATAATATTATTCATTTCATTTTGATGCCTCTAGAACAACTAAACTCTTTTGAGATAAGAATCTTGGAACATATTCTGAGACATCTTATTTACAGTAAAAGTATTTAATACAACTTTGAATACAAATTTCCAGAAATTAACATTCTATCATGTCAAATGAGATGTCAACAGTTCCATTTCTGCTGCAATAGACAAGCTGGCAATGGTGTGGTTTAAAGTAATATTTACAGTATAGTTATACCCTTTTGGTAGGCTCCTGTAACACAGTGGTTGCTCCGGTCCCAGTATTTGATCACTGGATGTTCAGTTTGCAGGTGGTGATCTTGCCTCTGTGCTACAAAGCCACCTGAGATTTTATCCCTTACCAGTTGTTAGTACCTGATTCCAGTCCTGCTCGCTCCTGATTTCCTGCCTTACACAGGTGCTTTGAATTGTAAGACTCTTTTACTCCCATCTGGTAGCTTGTTGCCTGCCAATCCCCACTAGGCTCTGCATATATATATATATATATATAT
>WMED01003586.1:11420-21940 GCA_019650415.1 Pipa parva
GGGGGTATGGTTTCCTAGGGACCCATGCAAAACTGCAGGCAGTGGCATGCGGCTGCAACCAAGCCTCAAAGCCTGGTTGTATGCTGCATTGCTAGGGAGAAAGGGAATAGAACCACACATTTCTAATGCAACAGAACTCCCCTGAAATCTAAATAAAATTAAACTGAAATGGAATGAATTCCCAGAATGCAGCAGTCATTGGTTAAAGGGAGGAGTTTAGAATATTATGACATCATTCATTTGTGTTCTCAATATAAATGTATTTTGGAAGTTTTCTTTTTCTTTGCTCCATTGAGCACAGCCCAGTTCCCTCCTGCATAGAATTATTGTGTGCACTGCAGGGAAAGTGCCTTAACAGTTCTCTGCTCTCCGCACAAATCCTGCGTCTAGGCCTTTCATTTGCAATGTTAACTGAAATCATTTCAGCACTAATAAACAGACATTCATCTTGCAACAATTCAGCGTGTAATTAACACTCCTTTCCCTTCTCTGTTTATGCTCTTGTTATTCAGAGGCTGTGCAAATAATTCAAATAAAGAGGTTATTATGGCAGCCAGTTTAATATTCTGAATGATCATGTTTTAAAGACATGTTGTGCCTATGACTAATGATGTAAGAAAATATTTAATTTTTTTTTTTTTTATTCCTGCGCTATAAATTTATAACCCTGGTTTGCAGTCCTGGTCTGTCTGCAGGAGCAAAAGGAGAAATTCCTAATTTGTGATTGGGACTTCATTATTTTTCTGATGTTGATTTGTGCAATGTATGGTCAGGGGCACTCTTGTTTCTATTTATAGAATCACACTTCCAGTATGCTAAAGCGCCACCACCTGGTATGTTAAGTTAATGCAGAATTTCCAGGGTCACTATTTCAAATATACAGTATAACTGGGGAGCCACATGTCCCAGGTGTGATGGTAACAGAGAAGGGAAATGAAAATGCGTTGGGGCAATATATTTACAATTCCTTAACAGCTAGTTTGTCTCTTACCCTTTGCCTGTAGTGTAAGGTTTTACCCCATGGAGGCCTGCCATGATATTCATCTGACTATCTTCTATAGTATCTACCATTTATAAGGAAATACAGGTCTAGATACTTTAGTTCTGATCATATGGGAACTCATCCTCTCAACATTTAAACCAGTGGTACAGCCAATTGGGACTCTTCTTTGTGAGGTGGGACTTCACAGCACCTAAAATGTGAATACCCTTGGCAGGAGCAGGGTTATATAGAGAAAATGTCAAAAGGACAACTTAAGCTCCACCAAGAAGAAAAAGAGGGTTACTCCCCATATTCACCCAGTGAGTCAAGTATGCACTAGGATGATGGCTTCCCTACCTAAGACAGCTAAAGCAGTATGCAACAAGTGGCCTTTTACTTTCTCCCAGGACTATTGTTTTGTTTATGTATGTGTAAAGTTAAATATACCTCTATTTTAATTTTACTATAATTGCTGTAATTTACCCTTATGAATTAATTAGGTTAAGCCAGAGTGTAGAGTTCATAAATGAATATTCTACACCCACAAACCTGACCACAAAAACTCTTGAAGTGTTCAAAACTATTATTGTTCAATTCAGTATTGCTTTATAGAGCATTATCCCAAAATTTCATTATTAAACAAAAACATAAAATTATGTATTCTGTTTTCAATGCCCACATATTATTTCTATCGATAGACAGCAAAGTGGAAGCTGTAAAACAGCAAAAAATATATCCCCTTTATACAAAATTAAATTCTGCATCAGAAACTGCAGTTTGCTTATCAGCACTAATTTTCCAGTGTATCTGGAACCGGATCACTTTACATTAAATTGCCTATAGAAAACTGTAGGATAATGGCTAAAACAACTCTTTAAAAATGCAACCAGGTTATCAACCCTGTTTGACCCAGGAGAAATTCACCCCTGATCACAGGTGTGCGCAGGGCATATCATTAGGGTTTGCCACTAAAGAAAAAAAAATCTCAAGGCTAGGTTCACAATGTCATTTTTATACGCGGTGTATCATACTGCGTGTTTCCACCCTGTGCGCACGCCTAGGCCCCTGATGCATATACATTTTGTTAATAGATGGAAAATATAGCTTCATTGAAGAAAAAAAACAGTGCTTTTTTTTTTCAAAAGTAAGGAAATTTCTAAGTGAACCCAAAATTTGAACAGTAGTGTATGTCCCCTAAGCACCATCCACTTCAGTTCTGCTCTAACTGTACAAGAAGTGAAGACCCTTAAATGAGTAATTCACTATTTATAATCCTTATGATCATACCTGTAGTCTTATGGGCAACCCACTGAGCTTCTTCCATGCTACTTCCTCAACAATGCCTGGCTTGGTCCAATCCATTTAGAGGAAGGGAGACACAGAATGATGAGAAGACAGTGGAATCTTTGCTATTGCTAGAGGGGGTTGTAAAAAAGTCTATGGAAACCTCAGAAGAATACAGTTTCCAGCCTTATAGTTAAAGGTAAGAATCAGAAGTGATCTGGGAAAGTCATGTTGGAGGCCCCTATAAAATTGTCCATCTTTGCTGAGCAGTTCTATATGGAGAACTCAGAAGGAGGAAATTGCCCCATTGATTCACTTGTGCATCACTCTTTGGCAGTCTTGGAGCACAAGTTATAGATCCTGGTGAAGTATCGCACAAATCATGTAGTCTTCTATGGTGAGGCAAGGGAATACCTATGCGATTCTATGGATATTCCTTTTATGTGCTTATAACATTATTTGCTCTCTCATTATATACCCTAACATTCCTTAAAATGTTAGATTGAACACTAAATACCACTGATGAGACATCCTACCACATTTCCTAGACCTCTGGTGGGACTGTCAGACCCCAGTTTAGACAGTCACCTCCATAGTTACTATGTTCTCCCTTCAGAAGGTGAAAGAAGACCTATCTATTTCCTGTACTAAACCCATGGGACTCCCTTTAATCCAATTTTCAGTATAAATTAAATCACTTTTTTTAGCACAACTGCCTAAAAAAATCAACTTCCAGAATTCAGAATATAAAATTATATATAGTAATTTTCTATTACTATCATAGTTACCTATACAAATCATACCGATAAATAGATAAGTGCTTTAATAAATAGCTAAGTGGTTTGCAGAGGACTATATTTGTAAAGGAATCCAAATATTGCCTTCAGCCGGAATAAAAGGAGGAAGTCAATGCAGCTATAATTAAACATTGGGATCAGAAGCTTTTGATCAGCTGCACGTTAACAGGAAGAGTTTCAGAAACTGTGAAAATCAAGAAAGGAGTGCTGTCAGATAGATTAGCTGTACAGAGAGTAGTGTAGAGCGTCAAATACAGAAAAAGAAGAAGTGGGAAAAAAAAGCACAATAACGAGATAGAAGGGGGTCTGTGTGAAAATACAGTATGAAGCAAAGAACGTAATTCATCAGGTTTGTCCACATTCTTTCGTGCAGAGCTGTAATATGCACCTGGTACTATTCTATTCAAATTGTGATAGTATAAAATAAAGGTGCATGAAACACCAGTGATAAAAATATTCTGAAGGCCGTAGTCCCCCCCCCCTCCCATTGCATAGTCCTTACAAAGATGAAGGGGAAAACCTTGCATGCATGGTAGGAATGATTAATGTAATTCAACCACTTTTCGAGTCCCGATGACTGTTATTATTAGATAGGAATTGTTTAGTATTTCCCTTTATCACTGGGATCTATATCTATATCCCAAAACTGTCATTTTCTGAAGCAGAAACTATCTGAAATGTTCTGTATTTTTTGGATTTTAATATATTTAATATATTTAATGGTTATTTTACACTAACTTATATCCATCAAACTGTCTTGACAAACTATTCATTTCCCTACAATAATATTCATTAGAATTCTAGAGGGTGTTTATATAAAAAATAATGTTTATTATTGATGTGGGTCTGCGTTTAAATTTAGAGGACCTTTTCGACCGATGGCTTCAAGTCAAGATGTTGCTAGGGGACATAACAGGAAAGTCCCGGGGACCTCAAGCTGTGGTCAGTTATATCTCCTCTCTCCTTATCTCATGTTAATGATCTATTTTAGTTGTGGGAACATTGCTCTTTCAACTCAAGAGTGATATCACAATGTAACCTAATCATTTTGTTTATAATGGCACAGCAATAAGATTTTAGCAATACATTTATAACATTGCAGTAATGATGTTTGTACACTAAATCTTGAATGTTTAAATTGCTCAAGGACTTTTTTTTAACAAAAAGCTTAAAAAAGTGAAATCAGGTCAGTTAAAGGAAAAAAATGGAAAATGTAGTAAAATGTAGGAGAAATGGTTCAGTACGGAATCCTAAAGTGCATTTATCAGTGCAATCATATATCCACCAATCTGTAGTGAAAGTTGTGCTGACCTTGTGTTGAATGATAAATCAATATATAGAATATTTTTGGTATTAAAATTGGTGACTGTCAGACAGGCAGCAAGACTGATCTGATTCCATAATCAAGCCATAGATTTCTTGATTTCTTTTTTTTGGTTGCCAACGTTAAGTAATCCTTGGTAGCCAGTGATTAATTTCTAAAATTTTTCAACCTCCCACTTCCTTCCTCCAAAAATGACCCAGTTTTACCTTATAAGTCAGACGATTTACTGGTAAATCATCAGGCCATGTGTCAGGTCACGACGTTGGCAACCATAAGAAGAAGAGAAATGAGAATTGCTCAATCCACAGCCAGGAGTGTAGAAAAAGGCGGGTGCCAGGGAGTAAGAGGCCCAATTAATGCAAACGAACAAATGAGGGTTCCAGCACTCCAAAAACGGTAAAATCATCCAAAATTTATTGAAGCAAAATTAAAATCCAAGTATCGTAGTGATAAAATAAAAGCTAAGAGGGTGCTCTAAGCTTTTATTTTATCACTACGATACTTGGATTTTAATTTTGCTTCAATAAATTTTGGATGATTTTACCGTTTTGGAGTGCCGGAACCCTCATTTGCTTGTAACCATAAGAAGATCCAGAACAAACCAAAAGGCGAAACAAAACAATGAAAAATGTAAAAAATGAAAAAAATAAAGACCAACTGCAAATCACCATAGAATCCATCTACAAAACACAAAATTAATTCCAACACTTGTGTCATAAAGTATCTCCTTGGCAAGCACATATATTTATATTTCAGTGAATGGTTCTTGATGAAACATATCTTTGTAATAAACAGTGTGGGATAAAGTCTGAATATAATTTAAATTAAATGATAAACCAGTCACTCTTTGACCACAACTGCTAGGTTCACACTAGCTCATTTTCAACAGTTTGAAAAACAGTATTCATTGTTTCCTGTGGGATAATCCACACAGGCTATTGTATTTTTCACCATAGACAATAATAAACCTAATTAATAAACACTCAGCTGAATTAGCTAGTGTATACCCAGCCTAAGAATTTTCATAGGAATAGTTACAACAATAGGTGCCAGTAAGGGGATTAAAGGAAGTCCACTGTAGGTGACCAGCCAGTCACCTGGAGGATTCTTTGTGACCAGGAACATAGCAGTGGTCACCATGGTATGATTTAAACATTCTAATGGTGTCCCCATGGGCACTGTAAAATGTATAATGGAGTTCTGTGAACTGTCCAATGCAAAGCAAAATAACTGGTTTGTAGTATAACTGAGCTTTGTAAAAACAAAAGTCCACTTGAATACAGGATGCCCAAATATGTAATTAACCATCCATTTGGTTGTAGTAAAGGTTAGGTTGACAGTTCTATCCTTCTACAGTCTGACCACAATCCCAGATGGATCTATCTGAATAACTAAACAACCAACCTACGACTGTATTCAAATGGGTGTTCCTATGAGGGTTCCCTCATAATAAATCTTGTTGAATAAACTACTGTGTATTCGGTGCTGTGCATACTGTTTTCTTTGCTAGTCTCTTCTGACTATATCCTAAGTATATACCATTTTATGTTTGTGATTAGATATCTTATTCGATACTGTTCTAGATTAACTGGTGACCTACATTCGATTTGGATATCTAATTTAGCAATGACCCATCTATTTTACAAATGGTTTTCAAGACCTTGACCCTCAGAGTATATATTTGAACAAGAAAAATGTGTCCCACCTACATTAAATGGTCAGACATCTCCATGCCAGAGGCCAAACTAATGGAAGTTTCTGAAAGGGGTTGTGAACCACCACCCTTGAAGATGTTGATTTGTGGTTATTCCAAAGTCTCATCCAAAGGCTAATTCTCCATGATCCCAGTTTATGTCACAGAGCATCACCATCTATTGCTAAAATTGCTTATCATAATGGAGTCATTATATGCTTCTCTAAGCTGTGTAGCCTTCCAGAATCCACAATCCCATGCAATGTTTGAGCTGTGGTACTGTGATTGATAAATATTCCAGATATAAACACACACTACATGGTTGCCAATGGTAGCACATCGCTTCGCTATCCCTAAAAATGCAGTGCAGTGCCCTGTAGACCTCCCCCAATACAATGCAGTGCCCCATAGATCTCCCCCAAAAACAGTGCTGTGCCCCCTAGATCTCCTCCATATACAGTGCCGTTCCACCTAGATCTCCCCCAAATATAGTGCCGTTCCCCCATAGATCTCGCCCAAATACAGTGCCGTTCCTCATAGATATACTCCAAATACAGTTAAGTCCCCATAGATATCTCCCAAATACAGTGCAGTTCCACATCATATTGCTTCTTTTTAAAAAAAAATGCATTCACGATGCCTTCATTACATAGATAGCATAACAAACCCAAAAATCAAAGATAAAACCAGTTCTCATGGGTAAGTAGGAGGGGACATGCAAATCATTCTTTTATGTCCCTGTGCCTAGCTGTGCACCCAGAACTGACGGCTCCTTTGTTTACTAACACAGCTGAGAATTTACTTTCTGTGAAAAAGACAAGAATGTGTATTCTCTGTGTGTAATTAATTAATTGCTATCAGTCTGAACTGTTTTCATTGGAGGGGCTGAAGCAGATCATCAGTAGTGAATTTAATTTGGGAATATCTTATTTCTTATTCATTGAAATAATTGCGGTGCTGCCTATATTTGCTTTACTGATACTGGATTAATGAAAACATTGGTTTCAACATGAAAGAAAACACTATAAAAATGGTAATATCTGAGGAGAAATATACCCAAATAATAAGGAATGCTTGTTTCTAGTTTGTTAAAGGAACAGAGAAATCATTAACAGTTATTTTATTACATTTTTATGGCTATAATCATATCAAAAGTTTCCACTGAAATATATATTCAACGCATTGTCATTTTATAAGCGGTTTACCTACTTTACCCTGGAGCAAATCACTTGGGATACTTTACGAGTCCTTAAATGTTATAAATCTCTTTATATGACATTAATTAATTCCCTTAGAACCCAGATGGTGTCTTTGTCTATTTTAATCTTGCCCTTTATACTGGTTTAGACAGGGAACATTTAATAATTTACTTTATTCCTCTGCATCTCACCTGTTTCATTTCCCTGTGTGAAGTGGAAAAAAAACACATCTTTTTTCCTAATATCAAGTCAAGGACCTCTGTTCCTCTCACTATCTGAGTCCTACACCACTTGAGTAAAGTAATAACCTTTAATTATTGGCAAAACACGTTTCCTTTAAGAGAATCGCACGTTACCAAATTGAAGCCAGGGTATATTAACTGACTCATAATTGGCTACCTCATCTACCCATCCCTCATGGCATTAAAAATCAAAACCTGAACAAAGTGTTAATCTGCAGATGGCCTCACAGAGCTTTGCACATCACTGACCTGCAAAGCAGTCTACCAATCAGAGCTCAGGCTCAGTTTATGCTAGGGAGGTTGAACTACCTACTCACATGCTGCTCAGGAAGACATTTTACCCCAACACCACAGTTGAATCTTTCAAGAATGGCAGATGGGGGACTACACTAAAGTTCCCTTTTGGTCATTTCTGCAAGAAAGGTGGGGTTATCCTTTACACAAATACTGTGACTGCAGCCTAAAAACATGTATGTGACTGCATAAAGAAACATGGACACCTAGGGACAGTTTCTGGATAGGCAGATTTAGGGAGAGTCTGAAATAGGTGTGGATAAATTGCACCTACCCTTAAGTTTAGGTTGGATTAGGGGCTGTTCTCAAGATTACAAGGCAAGATTGGTGGTTGATTTTTTTGTTGTTTTTTTTTTAATAGAAAATATGCACTGAAATAATCAGAGAATGGTTAGGGCCACTTTACAAAGGGTAGAATGTGCCTTCAATATTTAGCTTGCCCAACAGGATTGTGATACTAGGTACACGCTAAAAAATGCCACTAGCGACTGCAATTGTTAAATTCAGCATTTCTTTTAGGCCAGAATTGTTAAAATTGTGACAAGATACATGTTTATAGAAACTGTGTCAAACACCTGCAAATGCCAAGAGTGAACGGATGAATGTGAAATATCTTCAAAAATGCACATCGTTAAGGAGCTGGTATAACTCTCAATACACATTTCACTTATAAACTTGGTGAGAACACATTAATCAATGAGAAAATGTGGTATAACTGGTATACTGTGGTAGAGCCAATATTTGCAATAAAATGACAACTGTTGTACCGCAGAGCTATGTTTCATACCAATTACTATAAAATTACACCCGCTCCAATACATAAGAGCTTTAATATTGCCATTATATTTTTCTTACATGTCGTACAAGGTCATATGTATGCGGAAATCCTAAATAGTGGTTTAGGCCAATTCAATTAATGATGAACTGGGGTAACTATGCCATCTCATCTCTTCCCATAACATCATATTTTTTCCATGTGTCAAGACTATTTTTATGTACTTTTATCTAAGAGTGTTTACAAAGCATTTCTGAATCAAACCAAATCAACAGATATTCATAAACATGGGAAAAATGTTGCTACATCAACACTGGTCAACTTCATCTATCAGTCACTGAACCAAGTTTCACTTTGAGAAGGATAACTTGACAAATGTATTTCTCTTGCTCATTTGGACCACACATCAGAGGTATAGAGTCCACTTAAATATCAGTATACTCTGCAATATCTAGTAATATATACAGTAGACCATGAACACCCCAATCCACATGCCTCCATCTGCCATTGAATAATAAAATCCAAAAGGGCAGGGCATAGATTCAATGGGTACAGTGGTATCAGCTATAATGAGACTTCAGTGGGCCATGATCCCTTCATGAAGGATAAGCTCTTCCATCACAGCAGAAAATCAAAGTACATATAAATAATCCAGTGCGATGGACATAGTCCTTAATCATATTTTGCACTGTGGTCTTGGGTGTTTTAGGTATGACTATAATTTAAGGCAACATAGTTTTGTCCAGAAACCCTAAGCAACCATCAAGCACTTAACATTTACTGACTTAATGTAGACAGAACAATAGAAGAAACAATCTAATTGGATGCTATTTTTCACTTCACCCAGGTAAACTTTGGCAATATTAATATTCTTTCCAGGATCTCTTAAAGGAATGCTCAATGAAGAGAACATTTTCATGAAACTATAAAAAAAAAAAAAATGTACCTCTAAACAGCCTACATTCTCTCTTTCATCCAATGAAAAATCTTTTGTAGGGTTGCTGATATAAACCACATATTTGATCTAGAAGACTAAAATAGGACAGAAACCAAATGATATAAAATGAAGCTTTGTACCTGGATCAGGTGATCCTCCAATCATTGACCAGGGTGTTGTATTACCACTGCCTGAGGAAGCCAGGGCATGCTGCGACCTCCAGGATAAAGGGTAGGGTGCTGCAAAATACAAACATTTTCCAGATATCAAAGCAAGTTCAACAAGGTAACATCTTCAGGTAATACAGCATGCCATTTTTATTGACTTATGCAACAAACATGTAACACAAATTTAAATGGGTGAAATTTATCAAACACGTTCCAGAGCCCATTTTGGCAGTTTAGTCCCGCGAGAACCTGAAAGTTTCTAGTGGTAAGTATCGTGAAATTTGTTTCGATCAATACTTACCGAGAGTGCAGATGTTTTCCCCTTCCCCTTTATTTAATCTACTTACCGAGAGAAACGTTTTTGATTGAATTTTTCCATGGAAAGGTAGCCATATTACACTAATGGAAAGTCATATTACACTAATGGAAAGTAGAACTACCTTCCCATGGAAATATTTGATGGAAAAAGTTTCTCTTGGTAAGCATCGATCGAAACAGATTTTGCGACACTTACCGCGGGATTAAACTTGGAAAATGAGCTTTTCCGAGTTGAATAAATTTTACCCAAAAGGTGGTTATTGACTAAAATGGGAATTTGACTGTGATTCCCATAGCAAATCCACAACCGCAACAATATTTCCTTAATGAAATTGTGACTGCGACAGTAGCAGTCTATTGCGACAGTCTTTAGCTGTCAAATTTACACCTTTTGCCAACAATTCACAGCCTAATTCACCATAGTGCGAAGTGAGCCGCGAAGCCTTCAGCTCACTTCACACATGGTGTTATGCGCCAGCTGATGTCCTGCACGCGGACATCAGCGAGC
>WMED01003587.1:0-21940 GCA_019650415.1 Pipa parva
TATATATATATATATATATATATATAATTCCGGATGAAGATAATAGAAAATGTATTGAAATCTAAAATCATGCAGTGAAGTAAAATCTAGCGGCATCAAATATTTGGTGGGAAAAGGGAGAAAAACAGGAGAAAAGTTTTTAAAAAAATAGGTAACATGGTCAAAATATGCCTAAAAGCAAAAACATAAAGGAGAAATACAAAAGCAATTTTACTTCTTAGTAAATATGTCCCATCATAGTAAATATAATAGAACACGGAAATCTATATTGTAACATGAACGGCACAGACGATCCTTGTGATTTTCCCTATAGACTTCTTTTCCAGCAGTTCTGCAGTACTTAACGGGGGATTCAGGAGTGCAACAATTGCGGTCGCCATGGCTATGACCACTGCCAGCCCCACAGCTTCTGCAGGATTCTGGTATGTGTACTTTTTTTGGTCAGGTGAGTGCCTGATTGCATTGGGGCCTGTGACCTCTTAAGTATATGCTACTGGGGAAACTGTAGGCAAAACCATTTGGTTTTACAATATTTTGTCTAAAATGTTATTTTTCTTTTTAGTTTTTCTGGATTATGTAAAATATCCTATTGCTTAAGTTTAAAGAATGCTTCAAATGTTGCAATCTGCTCTGTAGGAAAGATGCACAATCTTTGTTTTTCAACAAATGCTTTGCTCTCTCTGTTAAATGATGCAACTCTCTTTTTTTTAGGAGTTGATTGTAACAGTTAAAGCCAAGCGGCATCCACCGAGCGTGCTTGGGCTACCAGTTCACTTCTCAGAGACATTTATTTGAGGTAAATTTTCAAATTTAAACTCTGTCCTCTCCCTTTCTCTGTATCCATATAAAATTAAATCAGTCAATGAAAATAGTGATGCCTCATCCCTGCTTAGCCCCAGCTGTAACAGACTTACTGTACCTTGTATTTTTTAACTTGCTTTATCAATAAGCATATTCATCAAATAAATGCCCCATATATCAACATATCCTCCAGTGTTTAGTCTGCAAAATATTTAATTCATTGCTGCAGATTTTTTTTTTATATTATAAGAAATGTAAATAAAATTTCAAAATAGTAGATTCACTATGCTGACTAAACCATTTCACTCATGATTTTAGTCATGTGTGGAATCCAGAGCCCATCCACGTACCAGTTCTACTACTGCCAGGTGCTTCCTGTTTAGTGACAAGGTGCCTTCTCCCTCATGGCAACATGCCTATTCATTATACAGGCAGCAGGTGCTAGCAGTAGAACAGGCAAGTCTATGGGGCTCAAAAAAATAATTACTGTTAAGAGGACGGTGACACAAAAAAGAGAACATCCAAAATGCCTTTATGCTTACTATTTATCTAATCCTTACTTCCAAAACCTGTTTCAATATTACTAGAAAGTATGATTTTTTTTTTTTAAAAAAAGCATTACTTTCACTTTGTTGCTCTCTCCGGGGTACTTCGTAAGTATGTATTATTTCAAAGCAAAAAAAGGACTGTTTACTAAACAAAAAAAAATGGCTCCAATCAGCAAACAGAAAACAAGCACAAAGAATAAAGCAATGCTATAAAATGGAGAAGCCTTGTAGAAAACACATGTGAAATCATGTTACAGTGGGACACTATACAAAGTGTATAAGGTATTCTGATATTTTGTCATGTCTTGTTTATTTTCTCAAAGCAATAAATTCATCCTATATGCAATGCATGCAGTTACTCACATTACGTCCCATGACTGGACTTTACGTCCAGTCAACATAAACATACAGCACAACTCAATACCTTAGTCTACTTATTAACTAAAGGCTGATTTTAATTTCAACAAAAAAATACTGCAACGTCTCCAAACAAAATTCTTACCCCTTAACAAAAACCTCAAAGAAATGGGCAGTGCTCTTAACCTGAAACGTTCAACTACAAGAACTAAATGCACCCAGTACTTTAATTCAGTCCAACTTTTAAAGATCCATCCACATGGAATACACAGCATTCAATCATAATGTACCAGGAACACAACTGCCTTCCTATACAGTCCTACAGGATATATACCATTGTCTATGGACATACCTTCAACTCCAAAACTTCTGGCAAAAAGTACAGTAATATCTTCACACTCTTCATCCAGCACTATTCTCTCTATGACCCCTGCAAATATACCAAAGCCATTGCAAAACAGGCAAAATATCTTAAGGCAACTGATCTTGGAATCTGCTACAAAAGGTATTTTCTTCCATTGGTTCATCCAGGAGGCTTCCTCGATAATCATCTGACAGAGACATCTCACTGACTTGTGTTGCATTGAAACAATACTCTTCAGAACAGCAAATCCCAAATAGAAGCCTCTCATAAATGGATATACATATTTATAAACGTTCTCAATATTCATAAAAAACAAACAAACTGTAATTACAGACCTGATGTACCAAAATAAACTAAGGGAACCCTTTAGCAACTTGGACAACTTCACTTGTAGCATTTCTGCACAGTATCTTTCTAAAATGTTCAAAGCAATCGAATCAAATCTTATATTTCTAGTACTGGATGTCATTTTCTCCTCAGTACCTCTATTGTACTTGTTACCCTTCTATTTTGAAAATAATGAAAAAAAATGCACTGATACAATTATACCATTGACCAAGCACAATAACTGTACACAACTTTGCCTTGGTTAATGTAAAACAAGTTATTCTGCTGTTGAAGTTTTGAAATCTAAACAGCAACCAAGAAACAAGAGTTTCAGAAATGTACCAGCTTTCCAAACAGAAATTATTTGAAGTGTTACACCTCTTCTCATAAATGTACCAGTGACATGTCTAATTCTTTTACTTTCTGTAAAGCATTAGGCAGAAAAATCTTGGCTGCAGGGCATTACTGCACCTGGTGAAGAAGCCTTTTCATCATTATGTAATCATTCATGATATATTGCACATAAACTTAACTGCTTGAATTTTTTTTTTAGGATATTTTTAATTAAAAAAGAGAGTTGTTGTTTGGGTAAATAATTAGAAAGCTGTGGAATTCTGGATTTGCAGGTAAAGGATTAAGAAAGTAGTCAGAAAGTAGATAAATATTTCAGCTCAGTGTGATCAAATATGCAAAAAAAGTACAAAATACCTTCTGACTTCTTCAGTCGCTCTGATTGGAATTTGACATTTCCTCCAAAAGCGATGTGCACAAATGGAAAGTCTGCACTATTAGACATGGCAGAATAATCTAAGGCAGATATACCTCTACATATGCTTTAGTTTTTTTTTCTTCAACCAAATGTTTCCCATTAAACTGCCTACTGCGAATTAATCTGCAACAAATTGTTCTGTCATTGAAACTTTCCTCTTAGATTTTCTACTCAGCCTTCTCTTACAGGATAATGGTTGCTTTTCCTATTTTTTTTTTTTACGACTCACTGAACTGAAAGGATCACAAAGAATACAATATTGCTGTCACATAATGAAGACATGGGCCATTATCAAGCATATTGTATGGTTAAAGAAGGCTCCACAATTTATAGGCTGGAAATCTACAGTAATCTAAAAAGAAGCGGGCCATAAAACTATTGAGATTGAATGCCAAGGCAGCTTGCCATCAGTGAAGTGCATTCATTACCATTCCAACCAGTGAGGTTTTCTATGTCACAATGTTCATTTTATCCCTCTGTTTGGTGAGTAGATCTTTTGTTTAATCGTCCTATTGAAAAGAGAACAAAGAAGGTTTAGGTGATACAGTAATACATTATGTGTTATCTCTGGAAAAGCCAGACGACAAGGAATATTCCAACAGCATTAGATATTTTCAGAACCCACAATCTTCCCAGGGAGTGCATTATTGTAGGGCTACCTGCATATAGGGGGTTTCTTCCACTCCACAAAAACACATGCAAATGACTGAAAATGGTAGTTTTAAAATGATTACACCAGAACATACTGTATAATCCCATTTCAGTTGGCATGACAGTTATCCCTATTACTGATTCAGTTCCTGCTTCGCATTTTATTGAGATTACATCCTTGTGTTTGCAGTTATCTTTTATCTATAACCCCACATAGTCCTGTTAGTTCTATGGAACTTTACAGAGAGAATGAAAACACAAACCAATAAAAATCAGGAATTTAACTTCAAAAGATAACAAGTTGCATAGGAATTTTAATTGCAATTTTCTTTTCTGTTGTTTCTGGTCCTTTGAATATTTCCTGCTACAGAAGGTTAGTTAGAAATGGTTTTATGGCCAACAACATTTTTAAAGGGATGAGAACAGCATACATTGAAAATGCCTATTACACATACTGTACACTTAGGGACATAACAAGATGAAACAATTCATTTGTGCTGGTAAGATGTATGCTTTAGCTAATATACCATAACTGGGGATAATATAAAGAGGTTAAACACTGTATGTAGTAGCGCCAGGTTCATGAAAGTGAATTAACAATGTCATGGACACTAGCTGGGTGTTGTTAGCTAATAGTTCAAAGGGGTCTGCACCCAAGAACTATAACACAAACACCCCATAAATGTCACTTACAGGTCCTTTAATGTGTAACAAAATGCAATCTATAGGGTGGAGGCATAAAAAAATGATTAAAAGACCAGTAACAAAAAATGAAATTAAAATCCTATTTGGTTTGGGATTATGGATTTCCCTACATCAATGCTCTCTGAATTTATATTCATGATTTGTACTGTATTGTGTATGTTTTTCATGGTTCCTGCCATCTTTTATTAAACAACCCCCACTATCCATTGTTTTGTATGGAAATTTAGACAATCTATTTGAAGTGCAGTTGTCACCTCAAAACTAATACTAATTCAGTTTTCTGCTAATGAAATAAATGTTTTTGTAAAAATATATGTATTTTTTTTTTAATGTACCTTTATACATCTTTTCTCTCTGTCATCTACTGTCAGCCTGACTTTTCTTTCCCGAGTTGGGCGGAGCTAAATGATGATTGACATTATAGCTCCTCCATTCAGATCCATTAAATCACGATCTAGCAGGGATCTTATTGGAGGAGCTATAATCCTCCACTAAAAATCCTCTCCACTAAAAGCAGGATACATTAACAGCCCAGCAGAGGACAATTTGGTATAATGTCCTTTGAATATGCTGGGTCTAGGTGAAAGCTCCCAGTTGGATGGTTGAATCCCATTACTAAGACTTTAAGAGGATTTTCTTTATCAGTGAATTTTCATAAACGCTTTTTTGCTGCTTTTTTACTATTACAAAATGAATCAGAATGAATGTCCGTTTGCAAACGCAGAGCATTTTTACACTATGTGTGATCACAACTGTTAAACTCCTATTGAAACTAATCTAGTGACATAAAATACGCCGCGTTCCATACGTTCAAAGAAATAGCACAGTTAGTGTTCTAGCAATGTTCTCAATGGAATGCTAATGTGAACGCTTTCTTTCATTAGCATTGTTCTCTATGGATTTTCTCTGGAGTCTATTATAGACATATTTTTGCCGGAGGTTTTTTTTTCTTTTTTTTTTAAATACTCTACGCACAATATGACAGTGTTAACCTAACCTTAGAGGTAACATTTTTGTCAGTACAAATGGGATTATTGTTTTAGTGTTACTGGTTCTTCAAGACAGCAATAGATAAGTTATCCTTCATGACAGTAGCTGCATTTGGCAAAAGCTTAAAGAAAATCATTTCCTGGTTATCATACAAATATAGGTTGAGGAAAATCTCAATTGTGCATGTGTCTCAACCAGTGGTGTGACTTTAAACAGGTGGGCCCTAATGCATGATCTGCACTGGGCCGGCACAAGATAGGCACTGTGATTCAACAACCACCCCCGGGGCATGCTGCTGCCCAATCGAGTGCTCCAATGACCAAACACTTAGATGGACCTGGGCTGGGTAGAGGCCACTGGACAGAAAAGGGGCTCCATGGAGGATCGGGCCTTTTTGCAACTGCGACTACTGAGACCTCTATTGGTATACCACTGGCTTAAAAAAAAACAAACAAATAGCCTAAGACTTAAAGTGTTTCAACAACTATGTAAAGAGGATTCTAACAGATGTGTGGGTTCTGGAAACTTGATGGCAACCCAACTCAGAAATACTTTTCCTTAATAAGACAAAGTTTAAGTTAAAGGTAATGTTCACCTTGGAACTTATTTTTACTATGTTGTGATATTTAATTCTAAAATTAAACTTCTTGTTCTATAAGAAACATTCAGCAACCAAAAAAGATAAATCAAAACAAACTAAAATTCAAGCAAAACAATTTTAAATACACAAAAGATAAAAATAAAAGATAAGTTGCAAACGGTCTTAATCTGCAAGTGTTTTAAAATGATTCTAAGATACCAACCATTTTAATGGAGCAGTAAACTGTCAAAACACCAGTTTCTAAGATGTAAATGCTGGATGAAGTCATGGTTTGGTATTTAACTGAGCCACTATTCATTATAGAGGAATTAAATGTCACTTTAAATGAATTTCTTATTGAAGCACAAGAAAAAAAATTGAATGCTACTGCCCCCTGGTGTTTAATATTCAATGAAATGCTGCAGGGTGGAAAAAGAGAGCAATACCCCTGCATTTGAAACAACTATTGTACACAATATAAAATTCTTATTTTAGCAAAACTATTACATAATACAAGCCTGGAACAGTATCTCAGCTGAATAGAAACAATACAGCCTGTAAATAAACAGCTTTATATTTATTGACCACTAATATTAATTACAAGTGTTAAAATGACAGGTTTACAGATTGTGCAGAATAGTCATAGCAATTGTAACAAAACAAAAACTTGGAGAGGAGGTTTTCAGATAATCCAAGTCCGAACCCCTTAGTCAAGGGCTATGCTCACTAACTGAGCATGCACCCCCATCCTGAAACTAGTACATATCAGACTGCTTAGTAATCTAAATGCTGTCCACAACTAACAGCCTGTAGAGATGTAAGTAACATGAAGAGGAGACTAGGATTAGCTGGTAAATTCTGCTCAAAGTGCTTTTTTAAATTTTTTTTTATACTACTATGATTATTCTGCTAGATTGGTAAACCTAAACCTGTCATTTTAACACTTATTGTACTTAAAACTAGGTGGCCAATAAAAATGCTTCCAAAAATTCTAACTATTGACCTATTTAGATTTAAAAATTGGACTTTTGATCAAAATTCCTGTCTAGTGCACCATAGAATTCAGTGGGGCTGGATGAAGTCTGCTTAACAAAATGGATGCTATCAGTAAATATAAAACAGACGTTAACAAATACATTTTATGAATTCAACTTCAAAGTTAACATATTTATAACTTTTTCTATTTGAATAGCTGCAATGCCAATACAAATGGGAACATTTGTTTTAGTGTTAATGGTCCTACTAACTTTGAAAAGTTTCAAAAGTATATGAGTGCCAAAACAAATATAGTGTGTACAAACATGGAAGCTAATTTAAAAAAAACAACTCCTTCAGCATATATAAATCATATATACTCTTTACTTATACTCAGTGTTAATACAATATGTCTGGTTGACTGAGGTTAATTCAACTGTACAAAGACAAGTTGACCTTGGTATAACATAAACACGCTTTTGTTAAGCATGAGTAAGCATGATGTAGGAATAACCTACTACGGTATTCCAAACCAACTACAAAATGTTTGTCTCTTTGGTCACTGGTTAATCTTTTTTTTTTTGGCACCCCGAGATCTGAGCCTAGAATGGATAATTGTTGTAATCTACCTAGAATTTTAGCCTAATAGAAGAATTCTGCATTGATAGATACTCATGTCTAACACAAAGTCAAATTGCAACCCAATACAAATTTTCTGCCACCTAGTCCCATAAGTGGAAAACCATGAACAGTTTGGTGAAATCTAGAGCTCACAAGTAACACACTGATTCCCTACTTACCTTATCAAAGGAAACTTTCCTTGCTATCGATAATTACTAAACATGTCACTTTTCTGTAAAGTTAGTAATGCTGAGTGTGTATCTTAATAAAATCTAACATATGCAGATAGCCTGGAAGAAACATGTACTGGGGTGGCATCCCTAGGCTTCCATACTATATAATAATACACTAAGGGCGAAATGTATTCAAGTCAAAAAGGTTGATTTTGGCTTTTTAGAGCTTATTCCCTGTAAATATCACTGTTTGATTGGTAAATATCGATTTGTACCAATCTGGATGTTTTGATCAAATTCTTCAATGGAACCGTAGCCAAAGCACCAACGTAAAGTATGGCTACTTTTCCACTGAAAAATCCTAGAAGAAAAATTTGAGAAATTGATTGAAAAATATCGATCAATATTTACTGAATATCGGTACCAATATTTATTGAACAGCGACATTTACAGGGAATAAACTTTTTCGAGTTTAGTACATTTCACCCTAAAAGTAGGAACCTTAATTAAGGTGAATGTAACAAGAACATGATCTAAGGGTAGCTGTTAACTCCCATAAATACTGCTTGAAATACATAGGAAATGCTCAGGTTCAGTTTTAGATATCTATGTCCAATGCCAGAACATCATTTGTTTTTGGAGCTTTGTTTCTATCAATAGTCCACTGGAAAGACAATGTCACCTGGAAATTATTTGGGTGATTCAAAAACAAGGGCAATTGTCTAGAAGTTTAGTAGCACATAGCACTCTTTCTGAAGAGGGCCTTTATAATTCTACTTCCCTCTTACCAGTATATGCGGATAGGTGGTTTATTAGTTACTAGACCTCTATGCACGATTTGAAACCATACAGTATACTAGGGAGAGCAAGATTAAAGTATGCACTCTGCCCCACACCAACATATAACAAATATCAGAGCGATACAAATCCAATATGTAATCAATATATAAATAGATAAAATATGAAAAGATTAACAAGTCCTTTATAAAGTCACTTTAAAATATCCATGAACAAAATCTACTTTAAGAAAACTGGAAAAATTGGAGGCCTCTTATATACTTGAATGATGTCCACCTTCATGAACCTATTTCGAAACATCGATATCCCCACGTCTGTAGAAAGTAAAGCGCACACGAGAATAACTAATATAGTGCAGTATTACTTATAGTATATAATAGCCTCCACCAAAATGAATATCTTAAAATGAATATCTTCTCACTCTCACATTACTATGAACTACCGTATATAAAATTAAAGGGACATATTACTTATAAAATTCATATTTAAAGGACATATTTAGAAGATTAGATCAATATTAGAAAATTTTTACGACATAGAAGGACTATATATTAACATGATTAAAACTGAAAGCCAAAAAAATGGCAGTTTTTTAAGTTTGAAGAACATTATAGGAAAACATCAGTTTCTTTCATTCCAATATCATAAAGGCACTATTACAACCTGATTAAGGGCAAGGAGAAAACTATGATCCAATTTAAAGGGAAGATATTTAAAAAACTTAAAAGCTTTTGAGCTTTCAAGTTGATATACAGTATATATATATACAGTATATATATATATATATATATATATATAGTTGAGATTTATTATTAACTAAAAGAGACGTATCTTTAATGGTTGTATTACAGATACCAGCGTTAGTAAACAGATATATATATATATATATATATATACACACACTGTATATATATATATATATATATATATATATATATATATATATATATATATGTATATGTGTTTAATTGAATTGTAAATGTCTTACCTTTAGATTGGATCATACAGTTTTCTCCTTGTCCTTAATCAGGTCATAATAGTACCTTTATGATGTTGGAATTAAACTAAGTGATGTTTTCCTTAATGTTCTTCGAATGTAAAAAAAATAAAAATCATTCAGGGCAGTACTTCCATGTAAATCATCTCACTATGCCAGTGCTTTATCTCATGTATGACTGCTATTGTTATATTTCTATTGCCACTGAGCATCTTGCATTTTTCGAGTCACATTTTACATGGCCTAAATAATGCAGCAAAAAGTGTCCTAGAGTATATTTCTCTCCATGAAATGCTAGTGTCATTGCTTTCAATGTATTTTCATAACTACGTGTTTTCAAGGTTTTTTCGCTGTAAAAAAATGAGGCAAAAGTTCAACAGTGTGAACCCAGCCTGAAACAACTACAGCCACCATAATGCATCCCGCTATATATAGCCACCTTATTTAATCCAGTAAATGTAGCTAAAGTACAGCTTCTGTATGAAATGTTTATTAAGCAAAATTACATCATAGGGTTCAGAGAAACAGCACCCCCTTATAACCATAAAAAAGGAGAAAAGTAACCAAAATATTTGTTACACGGTTTGCAAGCTGCTAAATGGAATTTAATACTTGGAAACCCAAGTCATAAACAGAATCAACAAAGGATGTTTTTTTTTTAACCAATATGTTTCTCATCAAAATGGGAGCCAAACACAAAATGGTGACTAGCAAAAGGGCATACATTCCCCAAGCAAGAAGCAACAGACTTTCTGCCCATATCAGGGTTTGTAAGAGAATACAGTGTAAACAAGCGTTGATAAGGCCTGATTCATACTAGCATTTATATACGCTGCAAATCTCTATAGCACTTACATTGCTCTGGCCACACTAGCGCAGAACGTGAGTGCACGCACGCATGCCAGAAAGCTTTACATTGCATATTTCCTAAGCTTATGTACACGACGCAAACAATGTGGCCAGATAGAAGAAGCTGCGAACGCTGAGGGAGTGTTCACACTGCGTTGGGTAAGTACAATACAAAAGCGTATCCTGAGAATATGCCAGCATCTTATCGGGATCCAGTTTTATAAATGCACTAGTATGAACCGTGCAGGACCAGTGAGACCAAAAATCTAGAAATTTCCATTTTGATTAGAATAGCAATCATTCAAACAGAGCACATACAAAAATGTTATCTTTGGAGTTGATTCATGAATTGGATTGTTCTCTATGCCGCTACAGATAATGCATAGTCAGAAAGTGTGCCCAAAAGCCTTTTTGAATGCTAAATATCGTAAGTTCACAAGACAATTTAGAAATGTCTGAAGCGCCAGTTGAATATATGCATTTAAACCATTTTGTGGGGGTTCCTGTCCTTTTAAATTGTGCTATGTTTTGGGGAATAAAAAAATAGTCCTTGGCTATCAATGCCATTAAAACTGCCTGAAAACATATGCTACAAGTTGAAGTCTTAATACTGTACCAAACTACATTAACTACTTTTAGCGTCAAACCTGGTTAATATATAGTAAAGTACATGATTATTAGAAGTTTCTGTTCATCCAGCTAAACCTTGCTAGTCCTCCCTGATGTATCATCTGGTATATGGTAGGATTAAACAGTGATACTTAGATCTCAGTTTCAGCAAATTCATTTGTAAACGATTTTCTAGATTTTCCCTGTCAATGGCTTTCAGAGTTTGTGACATCTATTCACATAGGACAAAGACCCATGGAAAAGTATACACCTTGCTTTCAAGAGGCCTGTTCAGAAATAAGCATATTCCTTAAATAGATTCGATTAATGAATGAATGTCACTACACTGTAGTAATTTAATGGAAGGACAGAAGAAATCTAGGCTTATATTTCAGACACGCCTTTAATATTTACAAAATCATTCCTTGAATACTCAAATATGACACGCAATTTTGCTTTTGTGATTGAAAGCTAATCAAGCAGAAAAAACAGCATATAAATGTTTATTTACACTTACCAGCAGTAGTGCAACCTTAAAATATTAACTCCTGGAACAGAATGTTTATAGGTCCTCATTTCTACTTTAAAAAAATGACTAAATATACATCTTTGCAATTTCTCAATAGTAGTTTCATTTCTGAATGGGCCTACTGTTTAACAGATAGGGACTTGAAAGCTTCATGTAGTTCAGTGCAAAGAAGCAAACCAAGGCAAATGAAGAGCAAAAAAACACTTTCATTAAAGAAAATTATTAATAACATCACACATGAATGGAAGGTTAAAAAAATAAAAGGCAAAAAGAACTCTAAAATATATTACAGATATCATTTAAATCAGCTAGGAAAGAAATGGATACAGTAGAAATATTTTTAAAAATATATATATATTTCACAAAGCCAGAAGTTGGTTTATTTATACATTAGCAAAAAAAAAAAGAAAAAAAAATGATTTATATATCCTTATAACAAAAATATGTACTTGACACATATATTGGTATAGCATCTAGGTTCATAACTGCTTTTCAATATGAATATCTGGCACAAAAAACATCCAATGCAAGATTGCAGCAGTCCTTCTAAAGACTTTTTAAAACCATTAACTACACTTTTACAATATTTGACTGATTAAATACATTTCAAGTTCAATTTCTGAAGATGAAAATATGTCTATCATACAAAAGAGGGCTGTTCCAAGGACAGTGACAATGTCTTATGTATGGTGGCATCCAGTAGATGACAGTGCCTTTCAAAGACACTCAAGCTCCCAAACATCCTGAATGACTTGACTGATGTCCTATAACTCTGGCACAACAGTAGAAGAAAAGGGCAAATTAACCCATCAGTGAGCTTTGTGCTTTCGTTTCTTGTGCTTTTTATCCTTTTTCTTGTTTTCACACTTGCTACAAAACCACTGTTCATCTTCTGGTGGGGCAGTAGTTATTCCAACACATGGCCTAGAAAACAAGAGATTAAGCTTAGTGAGTCTAGTTTATTGCAACAAGATAGTGTATGGAAACACCAAGTCATAATACCAAGGACTTTACTTGTGACCTTTTTTGGTGCTATTAATTTCAAGATAGCACTATGTTTAGTTAAAGACTTGGCTTCTGAATATTACTGCTGTGGTTTAGGCTGGGAGTCAAATCTTCATCAGAGATTGTGTAATAGAGATCGAGTAGGATGGCAGTACAAACAGGTTGACATTACATTATATAAAATTGAAACAAGTACAAATTAGCACATATTATAAAGTTATTTACACAGACTCTACAAGTTATGCTGCATTGTGAAAAAAGTATAATTTATATCCACAAAATAAATGCAAGCATACAATTTTGCAATTATCTAGAAATGAAGGGTAGTACATTTAACAATAATGTAGAATTCGTTAGGTGTTCATCATGTAATAATAGTAGTAGCCTACCTTGATACTTACAGACCAGAAAAACATCACAAAAACAAAAACTATAGGTTTCAACTATCTGCAACACTCTTTTTATATCTATATTATACTTTCTAGCACTAATATTTATATTCCTGTAATGTACAACTTTAGAAACTGCTAGTGTTGACAACAGAGCTATGTATTTATAACTTAAAGCAATCACCACCTCACTTTTTGGGGAAAAAAAAAATCATTGCGATGATGTTCATCTTCTCCAGGGGTCACTTCTCTTAACTGCATTTGCATACCATCAACTGAAACCCTCCAGTGAATAAATACTTGAAAGGGGATCATGACATATGTAGTCAAGCATATTCTGAAACATTATTTACATGGTAGTAAAGAATTTTGTGATAGAAGAACTGAGTCAACTAAGGCTTCTTTCTAAAAATTTATCTATCCTTTGCATAAATACCTTACACCAGTGACGGCAAATGTTTTTGGCAACGAGTGCCGAAAAGGTGATGGTACTCATCAGTGCCATTCCCCTAAGTGCCAGTGCTGATTAGTAACATCATTGGGCCTGCATCGGGGAAGAAACGCTCCTTCAGTGTAAGCCATGGAAACTGTCAGTTCGGGTCCGCGGCCTGCCCTGAAGGCAGCAGTGGTGACAGCACGTGTGCCCACAGAGAAGGCTTTGCGTGCCTTCTCTGGCATGCGTGCCATAGGTTCGCCATCGTTGCCTTAAACAAACTGCGACACAAATTTTTAAGTAAACAAAAGAACAAACGAACATCAACTGATACTTCTGTCTGTGGCATTGACATGGCATTTATGTACAAGCTATACTTTAACAGTACAACTAGTACAACAATATAGATTTACCATTAATAAAAGTTTGCACTCATGTAATACAACTTTGTCAGAATTGCTAATTTTTTACCAGTTAAATGGTATTAAAAATCCAAAATATTCTTGCTCCAAACTGAATGCAATATTTTGCTATTTTAACATACTGTATACCTTAATACTAGTGATAGTTGAGAACTAGTTTTTCACTTTGAAAGGAAATAAATAAGTGCAAAACAAAATTGCAAAAAAGAGTTATTACTGATTAGTAAGAGAGAGTATTTTTAGCCACAAACATATCCAATATATATAGGATCAGAAAATCAATTCTCAAAAAAAAAAAAAACAACTGAATTTTCTTACCAATGGTACCAGTCATCACATATATCACAACCAATCATTGGGCTGCCATCATCAGGTTTGTTGCATCCAGGACAGATCCATATCTGATTTCCCCACTCATCTCGAATCTGTTTCAGAAGAATAGAAAAAACAACTAGCATGAAATATCTTCTACTTGGCTTCCAATGTCAACGTTTACTTGCCAAAAAAAGATAAGGTATTAGGTTTATTGTATTTTAATACGCCAACTTGCCATGTGTTGCAGCAGTATGGCTCTAAAAATATACGGGCATGGGTTTGTATTTCTTTTTAGTAGGCCCTGTAGTTGTATTTTCCTGAGATACAACCAATGTCAATGTGCAGAAGTAAGAGGCTTGCTGTGGTACTGAAATGGACTTACTCTGGATACTGCTTAGGAAAGTATAAGAAAACTGAATTCTGAAATTCTGAAAAAGTTCTAATTGTTTTTGTTCTTACACTTGCCTGCTACTTCTTTACCAACACAGCAGTCCTGTCTCATTTTATGACTGATGTAGGTTACCTTTATCACAGGAAGGTAGTCTTACTACTGTTACGGAGCTATAAACAAATTATTGTTTTGATCATTGTGGCCTGGTAAGCTTAGCAACACTGTACTTCAGGTAAGAGACCCAAGGAAAGCCAAAAAATTATACTTTTAAGTGACAATTTTATGAAATTGCCAAATAAAATATGTACAGTGCTGTTTGTGGATGTCGTAGAAATTAAATAGGATTATTTCAATCTGGAAGATTAAGAGAGAATACAGTATCTCCATAATGTTTTTGTTATGGACCAGGGGAGTATCTGGCAAGAATTTTGTAGATAACATTAAAAAAAAAAGACTTGTAATTATAAAATGACACATATTACACATATTATATATAGGTTACAAATTGAGGTTCGTTTACTGGAATCGATACAGCAACCAACTGCCTGGAGTCTTTAGGTGGTTTACTACAGGGTTAAAAGTGGCTGGACTAACTGGAGAAAAATGTAATTTTACTAAAAGACATTACAATAGAAATATATAAATATAATCAACATATATAGGCACTTTTAATTAACAGCTTACAACTGTCAAAGGTAACATCAGCATTGATATACAGCTAACATGAACCCTGAATACAATGGGAAAATAGTGTCCCTTTAAGTAACAGCTTGGGGCAGATAATAATACGAGAACCCCAGATGTATACAATGACATATGACATCCCTACCCTCACAAAAACACACACTTCTCAATAAATGAAAACAAGATACAATACACAAGGGGTAAAATAAGAAAAGAAAATTTCACCTTAGTAGTTTCTTATTTTTCAGTACTCCTTTGATAAATTTCCCTTATTGCACAAAATGTGAAAATATTAGGGGCTCGTAGCTAGTCTCTCCACCCTGCATCAGGAAAGGCTAGATATGAGCCACTAATATTTTTACGTCTTATCTATGATGTTTATTTCTTAGCCAGCCTTGAAGGAACCCTCCTTAATTTTGTCAAAGTTTTCTAGCCCTCCTTCATTCCTTTTGTGACCCATTTGTTAGGAAATATTCTAATAGAAACCTGTCAGATAACAAGGGAGCAAATAAGATACATTTTCATATTTGTTCTGCACTTCTACTTTATATTTAAGCATCACAACTTGGCACATCTCAAGCAGTTTGTTTTGCAGTATAGGAAACTGTTTCTTATTAGCATTTTTACTTATTAGCCAAACTTGTTCTATTCAATTTGCTGATAAGATCTTGGATATAAAAAGTTGTTACTCAGTAACTTCTTATTTACTTTAGGACATATCTAACAGTCTGAATTAAAGGACAAGTGAAGTTTAACTGGAAAAGCAGCAATTTTGAAATTGTACAGTTCAGCAGACAGTCTCCAAAGTTCATGAACCTTCATAACTGCCATAAAACTAGCAGAAATAATTATGACGAGTTTTTGTGCTGAAAATATTTTAATTTCAAGCCCAGTGAATAACCAACCATATTAAAGATAAACCGTGTTCAGTGCTATACATTGCACACAAAATAAGCAATTGTTTTATTAAACTTGCATATAAATAAAGAATTTCAATATCCAAATCATATTATATATTACTATATGAACAAAAATGTTTTGTGCTATGAAAAAAAATGTTGAGTGTGATCCTCCTAAAATAATCTTTTCTCTACAATCCTCCTAACACAGAGTGTGTGTAAATTAATAAATGACATGTAAACTTAATCTTAATCATTTTCTACAAAGCAAAGTTACTCTTTTGTAATGGACATTATGTAAGCTCTAAGTTTGACAACATTATATACTTGTCCTAATATGCCACATTTAAAATAATTCTAATCATACACATAAAATAAATCTTGATATTTTATAATATACAACAGATAAATAAGCACAAAACACAATTACATAAATACAATGCTATTCCTTCATTGAGAACAGTAACAAATTATGTTGAGTAGCTTTCTTAAAAGTAGAACTGATAGATCAGAGTCATCCCAGGCAATGAAAAAAGTCATCATAGCCTACTGAGCTTGGATAAAGTAGCCTTGTATCTGTACCACTCGAATGGTAGAAAAGGCATAGGTTCATCAATACAGTTAAATTACATGGTATCTCAATTTCATTTTTAAAGTTTGAATTAATGCAAGTCAGCAATATAGTGACTGAATCAAAGGAACAAAAAGTATATATATATATATATATATATATATATATATATATAAAATGTATTGCGGTATTCGGTGGAACCTTTTTTACTGTGGATTTATGTGTGCGTGAATTTGATAACGTTCAGTTTGATAAGTACATGTAAGGTGCATTTAAGGAATAGATTTGCATTTCCTAATGTTGTGCATGAGTATAGGGATTTGAACCAAATAAAAATGTCTCTAACCATATACTCTATGTATTTCAACAATCTCCTGTTTTCACACTGCCTGTGTCTGACCCACTAACTTATGGAAGAATGAAAATGCTTTTGCTCCATGATTAACACTAAGCAACTTGATCGTGACAGTTTAGCATTTAACTACTAAACTAAAGAGTAACTGAACATGTATAACTAGTGAAAAGAGAATATCTGAATTTATTATAACGGAAACTTCAGTAATTGAATGTGCAAATTCCGCCAGGCCTATAAATATATACACATGGTCATCTAATGAACAGCAGCTTGGGTATACCCTAAATAAAATCAGAACCATTTATATTTGTAAAGGAAAGAAGAGGAGTGCACTCACCACATATGTACTGACAGTTTCTGTTATAACACTTCTGACAGGTGTTTTTGAAGTGCCAGCATTTGGACCTGGAGGAGCAGGTAATGGAGCTGGAGCTGGGGATGCAGCAGCCGGAGCAGGAGGAGCTTGTACAGGAGGAGGAACAACAAGAACTGGTGCAGGAGCTGGAGAAGGTGCTGGAGGTGGTGACTTGGGCAATGAAGCTGGGGGGCCTGCTTTAGACTCTGATGCAGAAGATACAACTTTGCTGATGACACTTCAAAAAAAAAGAAAAAAAAAAAAAAAAAAGAAAAGAAAAACATATTAGCACTGTTCCCTTAATATTACATAGAAAACACACAAAAAAAAAATAAATTATAACCCTCTCTACGCTTAAAGGATAACTCCAACATTTCCTACCAGCTCTAGCCAAAGCTGACCGCCGATTGCCCTTGACTCTATAGTCTACTTGTGCTGATGCTTTAGAGCTTGCTGCAGATAATTTGTGGCCCAGTCCTCCCCAACAATTAAAATTCAGAGTGGTGCCAAGCATTGACTGAAAGGCACAGTAAAGAGGCTTTGCACTAGCCCAGGCTGAAGCTGCCAGTAAGCTACTGCAGATAGAGAGATATTACAACTCATATACAGTATTGGGCTTTGATTCACTACAGAGAACATTACACACCTATAGAAAAAAACAAATAAATAAATCAATGGCATGTCAGTCTACATTTGTAAAAATGTGATCTTTTTAGTAAATTTTATTGCTTTCTGTCTGTATTTATTTTTAATTGATTTCAGTCATGTTGTATGCACCATTAAACTCCACCCACTCACACTTTTCTCTATTAAGCTTTACATAATACATATCTATGAAGTGGCTTAGACAAATATTTGGGAAATTTTTATTTTTTGTTGTTACTGTCCTTTCAGTGCTAAGGCCCAACTACATGCTTTGCTATATACAGTTTAACACAGGGGTCGGCAACCTATGGCTCTTAAGCCAGATATGGATCTTTTGATGGCCATATCTGGCTCTTTCACTGTAACGAGCAGTGCAAGCACCACTCATTACAGTCTGCCAGCAAGCACTGTAGAGAAAGCTCTCTCAGCGCTTCTGGGTTGCTAGCCAATCCTGAGCCGCTGACGTCACCTATGTGATGTCAGCGGCTCCGGATTCAAAAGGGCTGAGGGAGCTGCATTTATATGGCTCCCTCAGCCCAAAAGGTTGCTGACCCCTGGTTTAGCATGAGTGTAAAATTACTGTTTCCAGTTTTGTAACCAAACTTTTTATTTTGATAAAAGACAGTTCGATAGTTGTATGAGATAATACATTTCAATATTTCTAGTGTATTTTCTCTTACACCAGTTAGCCTGCCCTTTTGACCCCTAAAGGGTCTTTTTGCAGGGTTAAATCTGATTGCAGTGTTTCTGCAGTAGCACTCAACGTTCTAATCCGCACAGCTAGTCAAAAATCATTAATAGAAAGTGCTACAGTAGGGGTCACCAAACTTTTTACACAGGGGGCAAGTTCACTGTCCCTCAGACCGATGGAGGGCCTGACTTTAAAAAAAAAAAACCTATGAAAATCCCTATGCACTCTGCACATATCTTATTTTAAATGAGATATGAAGTCAAAAAATAAAAAACAACTGTTAAAATACTTACCTTATACAGAGCCGATTGATTAAAGTTACAGCATGAGCTGTGATGTAATTAGCCGGCTCCTGATGCTTCCCCGACGCCTCCTGCACAGCATGTTGGCTGACACAGATGCCAGCGCGCAGCTCCTTCTTCTGCTTCCCTGGCTTCATGCATCATCACGCTCATTGCGGTTAGCGTTCTCATTGGCTCCCACACTGAACGTGATGATGTTTAAGCCATGAAACACCCGAGGTGTAACAGGGTGGGAGAACTGTGCAGGAGGCATCAGGGGAAGCATCGGGAGTCAGTTAATGCTGTGACTGTAATCAATCGGCTTAGTATAAGGTAATTATTTTAACACTTATACAGTTAACACTGCAGAAAATCTGGGCACTATACAGGAAGTGCCTGTACATAGAAGTCACCTCCCCCTAATGAGGTCACACAATGACTCATTCTGCTAGTGCATGTTTAGTAATCTGATACTTTCCTTTCACTGCTACAAGCCCTGCAGCATTGAATTCCGACTAGACAGTGTCAGTTTTTAAGACAGAGAATGTGAAAGGGGTGGGGGCGTGGCCTCACTCTACAGGAAGGAGGAATATTTTACAGAGGGATAACAAGTGCTGCAGAGTGAAAAGGTGAGAGAAGATTTCATTAATCGTTTTTCCACTTTACAATACTTTAATGGGGCAACCTTTATCAATACAGTTTACTTACACTTTAAAGGAGAACTAAATACAATATTTAAAATACACATTGCTGCCTGCCCCAAAACCCCCCAACCACACTGTGCTGCTTGCTCTCACAACCCCCCTCCCACACTGTGCTACCCACCCCACAATCCCCCTACCACACTGTGCTACCTGCCCCACAACTCACCTCCCACTCTACCTCTTCACCTGCTCGGCTCCATCTGGTGTAAAGATTACTGTTACAGCTCTCTTCACTTCCACCCCCACCGCTTCCTGATGATGAGTAGTTACATCATTAGTATACGCATCATTGGTATGTGCCGGGGAGGGAGAGAGGAGCGCTGTAAAAGAAATCTTTACAGCAGACGAAGCCAGGATGGGTACGAGGTAGGTAGCGGTAGGGAAAAGGAGTGGGCGTGCACCAAGTTTGTGCTCCCCTCCTGCAGCTGCCTCTACTCCTAGTCTCAGTCCTGTCAATGGGGGGGGGGCCGGGTAAATGGCATCAGGTGGCCGGATGTGGCCCGCAGGCTGTAGTTTGGGGACCCCTGTGCTTCAGTAATGCGCAAATGTTTTCTAAAATTAATGTAATAATTACAAATTATTTCAGGGTTAACAATTGGATCGGCAAACAAACTCTGCACTGATCAGCTCGAAGAGGTGGATTTTTCCACAGTATACACTGTTTTAGGTTAGATAAAGATCAAGCTACTGGTAAAAGATACAAGCCATACCTTTTTTGTCAGGCTCTGGCTGTTTCTGAACACTGAAGACTACATTAGTTTTTCTAAACTAAAATTTATTTCTAGTAAACACACATCAAATCCAACATGATGTCATATATGTTAAATGATTTTCTCAAAATAGTCATTATTTCTTGCAGTCTTTGTGATTAATATGTTTAAGGTTTTCATACATTTTCAGTAAATTAATTCCTCAATGGAACAAATCAATCCAGCTGCCAATCCAAGCCAGAAATATAAGACATTGCCTAAAAGAGCTCTTCAGTCCACAACTCATTTTCTGTCAAAACAACAAAAGTACTTGAGAAAACTAAAACATACATCAAATTTGTGAACTTTACATATCCTGGTAGTTAGTTAATCTTAAAAAAATAAAAATTGCCACAAGCTGCTTAGTTATATGTTATCACTGCCGAATCCAGACATGGCCTCACAATATATAATCTAAATCTCCTTTTGGAACCTATATACGGTATGTGATTAGCCTATTCCCATACAAACTATTATATTTTTGCACTGTTTACGCAGCAGTCTACTCAGCTGTTGAACGTTTTCATTTCTTAGCAATAAACCACCTAAGTCCACATTGTAAAATCATTTGGGGGGCCATTAGCAGGGCAATAAACACAACTTGTCACTGCCAGCTCTCCATTGTTTAACATTTTCCAAGCATTAGTATACACTTCAGCATTTCTCTCTGCAGTATAATTTCTTCTCTTTTATTTCATTCCACTGCAGGTTCTCCTTCATAGACCTCTGTTGAATGAGCAATCTCTAGCAGAGTAACCAACACCACCCACAGCTGTGTCTAACAATAGCTCCATGCTGCTAGCATTACGTTTTTGAAGGATTTGGTCACGCTGCCCTAACTGCCACAGACAGTAGGTTTATTCATAAAAACGTGGAGAAGGAGGGATTTTCAGCAGGATTCCTTTACCTGTTTCCCCACTACAAAACAGTGAAATAAATAGATTGGGTCATGGAAAGCTTGGCCTGAAATGCAAACCCAAAGCCTTACAAGTCAATAAAAAGCTACCTGTCCTTCTCAACCACACAAAGAACCAAGGTTAAGGGCAAACACAATTCTGATGTACCCACAGAGGGGTCATTAATGACCCCTAGACTTTCTGTGTATGCAAACACCAAGATAGCATTTTTTTCACATTTAACTTAACAAACATGTATAGAACATACACTTCTATAGGTCAGAACCCTTTGGTATCTCTTATCTGACAGGATTCCCAAAACTGTGTTGGTTCTGTATAGTTTGTATAAAGTGTGGCTCCAACATGGTCCCCACAAATCAGTGGAGTTGTGTTTTCCAGAAGATTATGATTAAGGTATGAAATGTGCAAGACTACTTGTACTCATTATATCCACATTAGTGTACAGTCATGGCCAAAAGTTTTGAGAATGACACAAATGTTAATTTTTACAA